>BLKM01000916.1:12759-33086 GCA_013340265.1 Coptotermes formosanus | reverse complement strand
AAACACACTGTGTGGGCAGAACGTAGGATTGTTGAATGTTAAAGATTCAGTCCGTACCGCGCAGTAAACACACTCCGTCTCGGTTATAAAAACCAGTCAGTTAATGCTGTATAGGGAAATAATCGCTGTTTGTTCTGAGATCCACACAAAACACACAAATACACTGTGTGGGCAGAACGTAGAATTGTTGAATGATGAACCCGGCGGTACGCACATTAACCACCGGGTTTCAACGCATTAGGGCTACGCAATAGAGGATCTGTTTTACCATGAGGTCGCCTGACTCAAAGTCAGAATTTAAAGATTAAAATTACTTTTTGCTTTAGATACCTTTTAATAATATCAGACCTCGTTCGGTCCTGTTTATACGTGCAATAACACTCACATATGGCTTAAGCCACTGAGCCAGCGTCATGAAACAACCGTGCCTTATAGCGTCATATTATTACCGTATACGTCAGGCCTAACCACAGTGATTACTGTAACAATTTTTTCGCTTTAAGGTAAAGGTCGCCCTGTAACATGACCGAAAGGCACACAGTGGCGGTACAGTTACAGTTCTACCGGTACACAACCTCGGCGCTTAGAGGGGGGGGGGGGGTGCTCATCCCCATTCCCGGCCGCTTTACCCATTCTACAGGAGGCTGGGTCGGCCCCGGGCCGGTCTAAAGGGGCGCGGGGTAACTCGCCACCACCCAAGTTCGAACCCCGAACCGTCCGACCCGTAGCGAGTCGCAGTACCGACCGAGCTACCCCGGCCGCTTATTCTTGCACTTGCGCTGTGTTTTCCGGTTACATCGTACCGCCCGCAGTTTGAGGTGTGACGGTTGCAGCGTGACATGCTGCAGTGTGTGTGCTGAAGCATACAGTAACACGGTCATACAAATAACACTTAACAAACATTTTCCACCTGCAAGCAAACACTCACAGTGCAACATCAGCCTCCATTACAAGGAATAACAGCAGGACGAAGTAAATTTATGGAAACGACTGCTGCGCACTGAGACTCATGTGAACTAAGTGCACGAACCAAAGTCCTTCCTGGCTCAAGAAATCCTCCGTACTTAATACAAAAAGAAATTCACTGCCTTTTCCACAACAGCCCACCACTCGTCTTTTACTGAGCCACATAAATCCAGTCCACATCTTGCCATCCTATTTTTAAGATCCGCTTTAATATTATTCTTGCATCTCTACCTAGGTCTTCCAGGTGGTTCTTTCCTTCGGTCTTCCCAATTAATCCAGGACGCATTTGTCTTGTCCTCAATAAGTGCTGCATGCACCGCCCATCTCATATCATCCCCAGAACCGCATTCTAGAACGCCCTTAGCTACTTTCCTCCCTTAATCTGACAGACCAAGTTTCACACCCATATAAAACAAAAGGCAACACTGTAACGTTACAGCTCTGCATATTTTAATGTTCGTATTATTAGGCAGCAAATGGGTAGACAAAACACTGCGCGCCGACTGGCAGCAACCAATCCCTCAATCCAATCAGCTGTACCTTCCTCACGCATGCAACTTTAATTTGTCACTGTTGCCCTCAAATATCCGAAATTTGCCACATTTCAAACGATTTATCAGCTACGCTTACGTTCGCAACGGAACACACGAATGTGCCTCGGAGTTCTGATGCTGCAGTAACTGGCACACACGGCAGTAGCAGTGCCTGTGCCTGACAGGGTCAGGACACCACCGTCCGTCCCTCGCTCTGCAGTTCCGCTGAGTTCGAACAGCACAAGAACTGACGTAAACAGCAACTTGAAGCAACAAAGTGGCTGTCTGTCAGCAACATGTGGCAGCTAGAGCCCGCTAACAAACGGTACCCACCGACTGCATTCTGCTTCAGGTTCGTTCTTAAACATTCCCTGAAAATCTGCCCACCCTCTAACGATCCTGTGATGCTTTATTTCTGGTTTATTTGACGACGCGTTCAGTGCATCAGACTGCACAATGTCGAGCGGGGGGGGGGGGGGGCGTGTTTACAGACTGAACTGCAAGGCACGTGGGAGGGAGCAGCTGTGGCCTCAGTTTAGACAACATCCTGGAAATCTGAGGAAACCCATAAACTTGCGCGTACCCAAGCAGAGATTTGAAGCCAGTACATACTGGGTATAGAACAAAACTGTCATATCTCGACCCCACCATGCACTGCGCCCCGTGTCTGAGTAACTAACTAACTAACTCCATGGAGCAGAGGCCTTCTTGAGAAGCTAACAGTTTCTCAGCTAGTCAAGAAATTCCCCGCATTTTATGGAACCCGGAGGTTCATTACCGCATTCAGAAGAGCCCGCCACCTGTCCCTATCCTGAGCCAGCTCAATCCAGTCCACGCCCCCATCCCACTGCTTGAAGATCGTGTCTGAGTAACACAGTGATACATTATACAACCGCAAGTACTGTCAGTGTGTAGTTAGTACGGACAGGATTTAACCAATTAAACAACACCGGCAGGTATATATACCACCCGCATTAACATACAGAAACTCTGCACTGTATTCGTTCCGTAGGAAAAGCAAACAATCAGCGAGTGTTTCCGCGAACACCTGTAACCGGTAAACGGACTGTGCCCACTGACACACAGAAAAGAAGTAGATTAGTTCAGCTTCTAACTACACGTAACAAGCAACACGTACAGTTCTAAACACAATCCAACTTCAGCAGACACGTGTCAGCAACAGCAACAGCTGACAGTTGCTACAACTCCACCTTACTCTCCCAGTCCATGTATTGAGCAAAGCTACAGCAGCGTTGCTCAATCTCTTCTTGTTCGTGCCTGCCCCCCTCCCTTGAGCTTGATTTATCTGTGGCCACCCCGACCCTTAGTAGAGGCTCTTACTTATAAAAAAGTTACTTTATTCAAACATTCATGGTTTATATATTACAATACATTTATATTATGTTACTGCTGTGTGGTGACGGGTTTACGGACTTTATCCATCGTCCGAAGAGTAAAATATTAAAAATATTAAAAATTAAAAAATTAAAATGACATTCAACTGAGGACGGAAGCAGACCCAGCTTCCGAAACGTTGTGATTTTAATTTTTTAATATTTTTAATATTTTACTCTTCGGACGAAGGATAAAGTCCGTAAACCAATCACCACACAATATTATACACCATCGTGAAAACCTTTTAGAATTTATCTACATTACTTTTATTTACAATACAGTATCGTTTAAATATTTTGTTTAGGTATAACACACGGTTTACTGACCCGGGTAAACATATTCTGTTAAAAACTTGCATTATATCGTGTGGGCTCCTTCGGTGTGATAAACAGTCGCAAGTTCGTGCCTGTCCGATCGCAGTGCGGTCAGTGATAAGCGCAGATCGTCTGCCTTCACAACATCAAGGCATTTGCTTACTTTTGACAGCCAGTGAGTCACACAACTGAAACCACACCCCACCAGATGACATGTGGGAAAAACAATAAAGTACAACTTTTGCCTTCTGTGCTGCGGGAGATGCAGGGGAGAAGGGTGCCTTTGATTCAATTTTAAATTTGAAATATTTTTTTCAGACAGAAAAGTTTCGGTGGCTCACCCGAAGTTAGTGTGGGGCCCTAATTTTCCCTCATTCTCCTGTGGTCCCTTAGAAACTTCGCGCGGCCCTCTGGGGGGCCACATATACCACGTTGAGAACCACTGCTCTACAGCATTACCTGTCACTTCACTTAACACTCGGCGTACTGTACCGACAGCCGTAACCATTACTACCAGCAGATGTTAAGCTATAGTAAACACTACCTACTTCTCGTCCTAATCGATTGTGACAGTTATGACAGCAGTCGATCATTATCGATTTTTCACGCGCCATTTCACGACCGCTTTTATCGGACTTTCGTTTATTCACCTAACGAAGTGCTGCCAATGGTTTTACCGTTTTGTATCATATCCTCGATGCTCCACTCTTTCTTCAGCCCCAGCTAGCATCTAACAGAGAACATTTTCAGTCGTATCACATGGTCGGTGCTCAAGTATTTATTCGGCCTCAGCGCGTACCTCGTGGTGAGCAAGATGTCCCATTATAAAAGTGCCAAGAGCGCGTACCAGCAGAGAACACAAAACGCTGCAGTAATTCTGCCACAGCGACTGAGACGTCGGAGCACGTACCACATAGATGACACAATCACTCACATGCTCGAGTCTTGAAACTTGCAATTTTCTTACAGATCTGCTTCTAAATTCCACATTATTTTCTCACCTCACCATGCGTGCTGCATGTCCCGCTCAAAAGCTCCACCCTCCGCTCAGCCCATCAGCAGCGTCTGATGTCTATAAATATCCCTCCTGTGCGCCGTTTCTCTTTACACGGCCAGCCGAGGTGTTGCACGCTTCACCGCCATGTTGATTCGCATTATAGCCACAAATAAGACAGGAATGTCTACACAAGAACCTTCATACTAAACGGTGACATTAGGGCCGGTCGGTACAGCAGGCGCCTGTATATGTGACCGAACTGAATATACGAATTTCGGTTTCTGTCCTCATCGTATTCTTGTTCTTGTCAATGCACACTGCTCACCCTGTCGCCTCCTTTTCCTCAGCTTACTTGAATGTGTCTCGCTCTCGTTTATTTATTCTGCTTAGAATGTTCTAAAATAAAACAAACGAAGCAACGAAGCTGCAGAAAGTCAAATCATGATATAAACTTAAGGCTGTCCCACTCACTAATTAGTCCTTTAAAATTAATTAAGAGAAGTACAAGAGAAAATGCGGGGGTGCAATGACAGGCACTACACTTGTAATTAAAACGAGGTGAGAGGAGTCATAAGAGTTTACTCCTGTGAAGGTTCCCAGGCAGTGGCCGTTCGTCCTTCAGATAAGGGTAAGCTGGTAGCAAGGTAAAAGACTGGGAAGTGCAGAAGGTAATGTGATGGTTAAAACTAATCTTAAGCTAATGACAGTTAAATACTCAGCCCGTACCGCGCACTAAACACGCTATATCTCTGTTATAAAAACCAGTCAGTTAATGCTGTGTAGGGAAATAATCGCTGTTTGTTCTGAGATCCACACAAAACACATAAACACACTGTGTGGGCAGAACGTAGAATTGTTGAATGTTAAAGACCCAGTCCGTACCGCGCAGTAAACACACTCCGTCTCGGTTATAAAAACCAGTCAGTTAATGCTGTATAGGGAAATAATCGCTGTTTGTTCTGAGATCCACACAAAACACATAAACACACTGTGTGGGCAGAACGTAGAATTGTTGAATGTTAAAGATACAGTCCGTACCGCGCAGTAAACACACTCCGTCTCGGTTACAAAAACCAGTCAGTTAATGCTGTATAGGGAAATAATCGCTGTTTGTTCTGAGATCCACACAAAACACATAAACACACTGTGTGGGCAGAACGTAGAATTGTTGAATGTTAAAGACCCAGTCCGTACCGCGCAGTAAACACACTCCGTCTCGGTTACAAAAACCAGTCAGTTAATGCTGTATAGGGAAATAATCGCTGTTTGTTCTGAGATCCACACAAAACACATAAACACACTGTGTGGGCAGAACGTAGAATTGTTGAATGTTAAAGACCCAGTCCGTACCGCGCAGTAAACACACTCCGTCTCGGTTACAAAAACCAGTCAGTTAATGCTGTATAGGGAAATAATCGCTGTTTGTTCTGAGATCCACACAAAACACATAAACACACTGTGCGTGGAAGTGTAAGCACTCAGTTCCTTAATGTTTAAACATGTGGTGTGTAAATTTACCACTGTGTTGTTGAAGTGTTAGAAAGTAAGAAGAAGACCAACTAGGTCACGAATATTTACTGTAGCATTTATTTACGATGGCAGTGTACGTGTTGTACGGTAAAACTTAACAACACTTTGTAATGTCACTGCGATAACTCAGTTAGCTGAAACAAAACGACAAATTGATTAATGGCGTCTTTGACCACGGCGAGACCAAAGCAATTGTCACAAGTGGGTATCTCGACCTTATGCGTAATTTAATCTTATATCCTATTGTCTTCCGTTTTCGAGATTTGTCTCCAGAGCATCGAGGCAGAAGAATCATTAGAAATGATTAATAGCTCCAACAGGCTGTGCTGTGTGGCTACAAGAGACTGTATGAAAATTAATGGTGGGGCGTCTGAAACTAACTTTGCACGCAGCGTCAGTAATCTACACGTAGTAGCTCACATCGTCCGATCACTTGCGTGTTTTAGCGTTCAAGAATTCTACAGTGCCGATCCCAGTGGCCGCGCAGTCTAAGGCGTAGGTCTGCCGCCGAGCGCTTGCTGGGATCGTGGGTTCGAATCCCACCGGGGGCATGGATATTTGTGTTTTGTGAGTGTTTGTGTTGTCAGGTAGAGGTCTTTGCGACAGGCCGATCCCTCGTCAAGAGGAGTCCTACCGACTGTGATGTATGCCTGAGTGTGATCAAGTGAAAATAAAAACAACCTCGACACCTGCTGTGAGCAGGTAGAAGAGGTGAGGACTGCGAAACGAAGCGAATTTTATAGTACGGTGCATCCCAGACACAGTGCGGAAGAAAGCGAAGTATGTGTTGGTGTTTAGCACGGGCAGTGCAGGGAGTAAGTGTTGGTGTATGGCAACACAGCCCTTCCAAGTTCATCTGCAGTTCGTCACAATGCTGCCCTCCAAACACAAAGTTAAGGCCAGTTGCTGAATTCCTTTCCTCTAATGCAGACTGCTCACTCTCCGCCCCCCATCGTCTTACCTCCTTCACATCTCAACACTCTACGTTACCTCCAGCCTGCCTTTACGGGAAGGACGACCGGGCATAGACTGATAACTATCAGAACAGCAAATTTTCTATTTTTTCCTCTGATAATGAATCCGATGCCTTTTACTACACACTCCTACTTTTCCCTTCTTCTTCTCTTCCTCCTTTCTTGTTTAAGTGTTAATACCATTTCCCGCCTATGTCCAATTCCCGGAAGTATATTTTCGTTCAGAGGTTCCGCTTAAAATATTAGAAGCGTTTCCATCTTTCCGCATTTGTCTGTAAAATTCAAAATCAAGAATTTCGTTTTATGGGTGAACAAATTTTAATTGTATATTTTGGATGACATTTCAGTTTCCTCTGATGTTCCAGGAAGTTGTTTAAAGCACTAAATTTGCGTATAAAAGACTCTTTGCTGGTTTAATGCTCACATTGCAAGCGCGTGTTAGAAGCGAGACGTCCCTATTATAGCACTAGATGCAACTTTCAGAACAGAAAATGTCGTTATCTCGCTGACAGATATGTTTGAATACATAATGGATGTATGGAAAGTAAAGGTAGATATCCCCCGTAAGAACTTTTTGTTTCGTTTTATTCTGATTTTTCTCTACCTGTTCTGTGTAGGACTGCAAAAGTCAGTGCATGGCGAAAGAAAGATATGTGTGAGTGTATGTCAGTCTAGTGTTGATATTACAAATGGGGGTCCAGGCCTGGTCGTACGCTTGATTCATGTAACTGCTAGCGGCCACTTCAACTAACAAACACACTTCTGGATTCAACAACTGTGAGAAAATACGTAATGAATGTAGGCCATTTTAGTTATTTAAAAAAGAGGGGTAATTATGTACATTAACTCCTAAGCTGTGGATCACCTGTCTCTGATGGGCTCGAGGAAGTAGGTTATGCATTTTTCTTTCTTCATCCGAAGTTGGAGGCATATTTAGCTTCTGAAAAATCGCGAGTTTTAGTCTAAAGCGATGGAAAGGGTGCAGAGTATCAGTGATAACTGTGACATGATGTCACGGCCAGAATGGTTTGAAGTTCAGTGTCAGTATTCAGGTCCTTCCTTATAGAAAGACGCTGCTGTGCTCTGTTTATGCATTTCATACAAACTTATCATGCTAATACGAGCTGCTTTCGCGGTATTCTTTTCCAAATACTGAACAAAAACTCAGTTCCTACTTCACAATAAACATACTGCTTATTTATTGCAAAGACTAAGCAGTTAATGTGTTTGAAGAGAAAGTCACTCTTTAGTCTGGTGGAACATACAAGTACGCTGTGGGCAGCAGATAGAGTTGGCAAGTGTTACAGCTGATGGCACATACACGTATGTTCCACTGTGTAGAGTTGGCAAGTGTTACAGCTGATGGCACATACACGTATGTTCCACTGTGTAGAGTTGGCAAGTGTTGCAGCTGATGGCACATATACTGTATGTTCCACTGTGTAGAGTTGGCAAGTGTTACAGCTGATGGCATATACACGTATGTTCCACTGTGTAGAGTTGGCAAGTGTTGCAGCTGATGGCACGTATACTGTATGTTCCACTGCGGTTTAAATTGTTAATGCTTAGCAGCAGTTCGTTCTTGCAATGCGCTTATCGTAGGTCTGGTGCCTTCACCACAGTGAACTATACGTTTGGTAAGCTTTTAATTTGGCTGACATTTCTGAGCTGCAGTGACGTCTCTTTTTCTGATCAACTCCCCTTCTGCTTCACTGACAACAGAAAACTCTCAAACCGTATCACACATCACGATAACCGTCAGAAGCTCTCGTATGTGCAGCGCCGTTCTTTACATACAGTGCTCTTTAAGACTTACACACTGCAGTGCTTCACGTGGCACACATTAGCCGCAATAGCACACCGACACGTGTTGTGGCACATCCTTTAAACATTCTAACTTATCGACATGTTCTGGAACGCCTGAAGTGAAGAGACCATTGGGGAGATTTGTTTTGTTTTCCATGTCGTGCGTTATAATTCGATTTTTTAATAGTATCCCACAAATAAACTGTTACAGGTTCATAATAATATATTTAAAAACATCCCATTCCTGCATGTTTCGGGCCCTACCGCCCCATCATTAGGGAGAAAATCAGACGTTCTCTGTCATGAAGAACCGACATGGTCCGAAACTTTCAGGAGTGAAATGTTTTCGAATGTATTGTTGTGCCCCTGTGACAGTCAGTGCATTTGGTGGGTAATGTTAAAAAAACACTGGGGGGATCTAGGGCTGTAATTAGTCTTTCAGTTTTCGGCCGGTGGCATTTTCAGTTGGGAAGCTGGAAGGGAGTCTCTTGTGATGTGACAGCAGATTGGCGGACAAAAGGAAAGCAGTGCCGTGCTCTTGCCACCTTACGCACAGAGTAGGCCCGTCCGCCAGCTCTGCTTTGTTCTTTACCCGCCGAAACCTATGAAAGACTGCATATGCGGCGATGATACGAACGTTGACCTTGAAGGTGTACGGCGTGTTTTATGGACAGGAGTCGTCTGCATCGCGTTAGCGAGAGGTAGTGGGCTGTTGTGAATACGGGAATGAGTCCTCGGGTTCCCTAAACGTGAGGACTTCTGCAGTAAGTGAAGGACATGTTACTTTCTCAGAAGGTAGTCTGGTACAGTACATGGAGACAGTTAGCTAATGCTGTTACCCGAATTGTCGCATAGTCGCGCGTGACCGCCTGTGACATCTTGTGTAGGTAACCTGCTATACTGCAGAGCCGGAGAAGTTGCCGCATGATCACGGCGACACCGTCTCCGTATCAGACGTGTGGCCACGGAGCAACTTCTTCACTTGTACTGCACTACGAAAATGATGTAAGGACATTGTACTGATTTACGTGTGTTGTTTGATGTACGCGAGAGGCGTTTGTATAGTTTGGTGCGTGAAACTGGTACACGGTAATGGTCTCCTTGTGTACGTCGCGAAAGCAGTTGGGGGGGGGGGGGGGTGGAGATACAGCTCCATTCTTTCTTAACCTGGCACTAGATGGAGGTGAGTAGTCAGTTTTCGCCCTGAACGTTTTACCCTCTGATAAAGAGCCCCCAGTCCACACGGAATATGGCGGCGGGCCCCAGATCCTTTTGGGCGTTTTGGATAAGGGAAAAACTCTAGCTTCTGCCGCGAATGGAATCCAGAATCGCCCAGCCGGTAGCCTGGTCACTGTAATGACAGGGCTGTGTCGGCCAGTAGTTGCTATCACAGGACCAGTGCCACTTTGCATGTACGTCTTCTGTCCCTGGTCCCTTTCTGACACATTTCGAACCCATAGTTGGATTTTATTTTCTGTTTCTTCCACGACATTTCTGTCGTAACTCGGGCAGTGATAAGTGAAACACGTTATAGACACAGGTGCAAACAGACTCGTAGTTGTTGCGTGTCAAGCAGTGTGTACACTTTCACAAAACCAGCCCTCTCTTGCTGAAGCACAAAGACTGCCGCGTTTCCCTTGAATAATGTATGAGGAGTTATAAAGCCTGGAATTCCCTATCGGCGATCCACACTTGTGTCCCTCGTGTCTCCCGCTACTTCCTGTAGGCTACATTGGCATACTGAGGCTTCTGGTGCCTCTATGTTAGCCAAACATGGCGTCACGTTCGTGGACACACTGTCTTCATTATTGTAATGAAGGCAATGTTACCACATGCCGTTCTGCACCTTAGCTGTCCTTTGTCGGTGGTGGGCAGTGTGCAGGTGATAGCGCAAATAGATACTGACTGTTTTCCTGGCTAGTGATAGAATTATAGCGTGCCCGAATTACATTCAGCAGCCTTCTGTCGAGGGTGGCAGCGTGGGTACACAAATTAGGCTAACCGTGGCCGCATTACTATCAGCAGGAGGGCGAGGCGAGAAGTGTGCAGGTATCAATTGTTTATAGGCACGCCAACTTTCCATTAAATGCGAGGAATGGCTGCTAATGTAATTGAAGTAATGTGACAGTGTGTTGCGAAACAAACAAACGAACAAATAAACCAGAAAACGAAATGTAACTAGATATAGTTAGTTCCTGGCAAAGCGTCTCTCACAGACTAGTAAGTAGCTAGCTAATTACGAGGCTAAATAACTGACAAACAGACAGACAGACACACACACACAGACAGACAGACACAGACAGACACACACACACGCAGACAGACAGACACACACACAGACAGACACACACACAGACACACACACAGACAGACAGACAGACAGACACAGACAGACACACAGACAGAGAGACAGACAGACACAGACAGACACACACAGACAGACAGACACAGACACACAGACAGACAGACAGACAGACAGACAGACAGACAGACAGACCAACTGAATGTGCTGAACCTAAGTAGCTGCTCTGCGAACGTACATTTGAAGGTTTCAGAACGAGAGAAAGAAACGAGGCTACAGTGACAGGCACTACATTTATTGCTGGGGGAGTTTACTGCTGTGAAGTTGCCCAGACTGTACCGCTCGTCCTGCTCGCGAAGAAAAGTGAATGACGAATAGGAAAGGATTTGGAAGGAAGCAGGCGGGTCCGCTTTGAGGTACAGTAGCCGCATGTGCCGGACAGAACTGGGGAAAGCCATGAAAACCTTGGGTCACTACAAGAGCCTTGCCGGGCACTAATCGGCAGTGTTGCCAACTGCACTGCTGCGTGAGAAAAATACACCTACGTATTAAAGATAAATTTATCCGACCGGCTTGCTTTGTTCCATGGGTTGAGTATAAAAGGTATGAAAAAGAACAGATGGCAAAGTGGAAGATGAAATGAGGTCTATCAGCCAGGCAATCATTTTTGTAACTGAGCTAACCCGGGTCACTGCGAAGGTACGGGGATCTGTAACCTGTGGCGTAGGGTGAAGCGGCACGCGATTGCTACAACGGCTGCTTGGATAAGAATCGTGCATATTGACCCTGACGTTACCTTCCTATCTGTGACTATATTATGCATTTATTGCTGAATATTTCTGTTGGTGCTAGGTGGCGCTCCTCTGATGTGCAAGAAACGCATCTGGGGCCATAAATTCTCCTCTCAGTTAATTACATTTACGAATGTAAATAAACTGCAGTTTAAATGTGATGGCGTGCCTTTCACTGGAACCGGAGGTTTCAGTCACTGTAGCGACTAGACTAGGGGCTGCAGGCCTGGAGAGACTGCTTTTGATTCTGGACATGAGTAAAGATTTTCCTTTTCGCCACGATGTCTCGGGTCCGCCCAGCCTCTTATAAGGTAGACGTGCCTATTGACGGGAATTTCCTAGAGGCAGAGAGTGCGAAAATTGCCCCTAAACACTGAACTTTACCTAGCGAGGACAGTTAAAATGTAAAAGATTCGGTTCGTACCGCGCAGTAAACACTCCATCTCGGTTATAAAAACCAGTCAGTTAATGCTGTATAGGGAAATAATCGCTGTTTGTTCTGAGATCCACACAAAACACATAAATACACTGTGTGGTCAGAACGTAGAATTGTTGAACGTGGAAGACCCAGTCCGTACCGCGCAGTAAACACACTCCGTCTCGCTTATAAAAACCAGTCAGTTAATGCTGTATAGGGAAATCATCGCTGTTTGTTCTGAGATCCACAGAAAACACATAAATACACTGTGTGGGCAGAACGTAGAATTGTTGAATGTTAAAGATTCAGTCCGTACCGCGCAGTAAACACACTCCGTCTCGGTTATAAAAACCAGCCAGTTAATGCTGTATAGGGAAATAATCGCTGTTTGTTCTGAGATCCACACAAAACACATAAACACACTGTGTGGGCAGAACGTAGAATTGTTGAGTGTTAAATATTCAGTCCGTACCGCGCAGTAAACACACTCCGTCTCGTTTATAAAAACCAGTCAGTTAATGCTGTATAGGGAAATAATCGCTGTTGGTTCTGAGATCCACACAAAACACATAAATACGCTGTGTGGGCAGAACGTAGAATTGTTGAATGTTAAACGTACTGGTAAACTGGTGTAGTACCCATAAGTTATTATGAATTACTGGAGCTGTGCCTTTTCAGGAAAGCTAGGGCTAATAGTGGGCTATAGTGCCAACCCTGTAGCTTTACATGATACAGTGTTGGGCAGGTAATGTTGGATGCCGTGTTGCAAGACAGGTGTAAAATTGGAGGTGGGGTGACGTGGTTGATATTAAAATAGATACAATCGTAGTGAGGGGTGATACGGGGGTGTCGGTACGTGCGCAGTAACCATTTCTAGGTCGGAGATTGTCTTGCATCTCTCCAGCTTGCAAGCTCTGACTGCCTCTCTCACCGCAACCCTCCCCCTTTCACCCCCTGCTGGCCGACCGGTCTATCCAAACATGCGCCCCCTGCAGTCAGTCGGCAACCTGAAGTACGTCGGATGGGTTGTTATTCAGCGGACAGCCGCTTTGTCGTAGAATGTTGTCATATCGCGTCAGAGAGTGGATTTCACTGAAACATTGGCTGGAAAGTTCTGTTGCACGTACAGGAGTTCTGTGTGCGTCTCGGCTCTGACTGCAGCAACAGGTGAGGACCCACACAGCACTGTGTGTACCGCTTTGCGACTGCCTTTTGTAGGTCCCATGTTCAGATACTGTCTCTATTGGCTGAGGGTTGGTCGTGGGTTTTATCACTGCATAAAACTTCTGGCTTAGTACTTCAAATTAGGTAACGGCCGCTTCCTTTCAGATACTTTCCAGTTCATTAACGTCTGTTTACCATGCGATGCTGCTGAGCTACTGGCAGCGTTATTAACAAAGTTATAAATAAATAAATAAAGCGACAATAAATAAATACATTCATCTTACAAGTCCGTTCTTGTATTTTGATAAAATTTGGTGTGCCAGTTACACGTTGTAACATTCAGCACAGTTAATTCCTGTTCTTGCGGGGTCACTGTAGACTCTATTTTACGTGAAGTTCGAATGGGCCTCATCAACTGGTCGTTCGCGCCATACAGTAAATGTGTGAGTATTGATATCCGTCGCTCAGGTGGTTAGGTGGCGGCACGGGTTGTATCACAGGCCAGTGTTGTACGGGGTTATGTCGGGCAAAAGCGCAGTGGGGTGGGATAGTGACTTAAAAACAAATGCTATTTTCTAATGCCCGCTGGTTACTGTACGTACCGCCAGATTGAACATTCAACAGTTCTACCTTCTGCCCACACAGTCTGTTTATGTGTTTTGTGTGGATCTCAGAACAAACAGCGATTATTTCCCTATACAGCATTAACTGACTGGTTTTTATAACCGAGACGGAGTGTGTTTACTGCGCGGTACGGACTGAATCTTTAAATATAATTCAGGTTTTTTTGTCTTTAAGCAGTTAATTAATGCATGCCATTTTATTGTGACATCCATTCAATTCCAACCTTTTCCTTCAGTTCATAGACCCTCAAAAATGACCCACAAATGTGCGTTTATACATTGCCATAAGAAGCACATAACACTAAACTAAGGACTGTTACCTTTTATAGACTTCGCCTAAAGACTTGGGCTTGCTGCATGTATAATTTGTTACTTTATGGAGTAAATTAAGCTGTAATGGAAACTGAGCTCTAACCTTAGTCAAATGGGTTTTGTCTTACGTTTATTTTCTGCCTGTGTTAAGCGATCTTCGACCTTACAAACATGTCTTAAGACCAGGATGTTGTAAAACAGTTTAACGACATTGGAACATTAAAGTGTAGCACAGCCAGCCTCACACCGTCTTCATATGCGGTATTTATTGCAGTGGATTTTACTGTGTGTAAACCAAAGCTGTTAAACTGCAGGGGTGTGTAAACATTCTGAACTGAGGCAGTAGGTGCTTGATATGACGTAAAAATTAATTTTGTGGCCTTCTTAGTTTTCATGATGGGTATCTTGGTGGGTGAACACCGACATTTTGGTGGAAAAATGCGTCAGTCAGCGCATGCAGTGGGGGTGTAATGTACAGAACATTACTGGTACATTTCTTCTGAAAATTACTTGCTTTGTAAAACATTTAATGGCGCAACTGTAAAGTGTCTCGTGGTTTTCCTCGACGGACGGGCTTTAGGCTGTGAACACGATACTATATATTCGATTCCATAAAATGCAGCTCATTTAATGAATAGCTGAGGAACTGTCAGCTTCGCGAATGGTCACTCGCTGCATGGATTTACTTTCCTAAACTGAGTAGGTCCGGATAATACATGAAGGTGGGCGGCGGCTGACTTCCTGTCGGCTCACTTCTCGTGAAATACAAAATGAACTGTGTAAAGTGACACACGTTTGTTACGTAACTTATGGAGTGAGCTTTTGTTAAGTTATTACCACAGAGTCGAAACTTTGTCACCCCAAAACCGGCAGTATTCGGCTTCATTGTTCCCGGCCCACGTTACGCTGTATGATAGGGGACGTGACGCTGTCACACTGAGAGAGAAAGAGAGAAAAATACGCAGTGCGTCTAGTAAGAGGCACAGCATTTATTGTTACAAAGAGGAACAGAAAATTTACTGGTCTGACAGTCCCCAGGCTGCGCCCGCTCGTCCTTCTGTTAAAATTAGGCTTGTAGGAAGGTAGACCGCTGGGAAGTGAAGAAGGTAGCGTGATGGGAAGTGGACAGTTGGGGTGTGCAGCAGAGGGAAGGAGTTGAGCATTTGGGCTGTGTTTTGTGTTTGGCGGGGGGGGGGGGGGGGGCAGCATTGTGAACAAATTTTGATAACGTTCGAAGGCCTGCTTTTGGGCTGGAAAATTTTGAAGGTAATTTGAAGACAGCTGCAGGAAGTGCGTGCAGAGCAATGTGAGTTGTGCGTACCAACGGGCATTGGCTGTGGGGCCGAGCACAAGAACTGAAGGCTGAAACCGTGGAGTAATCTGCGTTGTGTATGTAGAGAGCCAGCTTGTGTTGCGGAGAGAACACAGTTTGTCTCCACTGTAAAGCAAATTTAGTTTCCACGTCACAGTAAACACAGTGCTTCACCATTACAAAGACCGGTTGTGTAATGCTGTTGGGGGACCGCACAGTGTTTGTTACGAGTCTCACACAAAACGCACAACTGTGCTGTGAATTGTCTACCTCCTACATGGACGTTAAAGGAGGACGTACATACAAAAACACTAATCACCAACAAATGCACAAAGAGAGTTTTATCGTCAATTGTAACACACTCCCACATGTTTCGCACCTGCTGAGTCATCTTCAGGGAGAATTTTTTTGTTATCCTTACACTAAGGTTGCACTTTATAGTTGAGTGAGAATGTGCTGTTGACTGTGTACTGTGTACTGGAGGCGTGAACTCTCTGCGGTCCCGGCTTAGAACAAAAAAGTTCTCCCTGAAGATGACCCAACAGGGTCGAAACATGTAGGAGTGTGTTACGATTGACGATGAAACTCTCTTTGTGCATTTGTTGGTGATTAGTGTTTTTGTATGATACAGTGCACGGACATGGAGCACATTAAAGTGGGCGGTACATGTAAGTAGCGGTGTGCTGTAAAGGGCCGAAGGCTAAAAGCCGGCTGTTGCTCGTCAGCGTGCTGCCCCAGACTGTGTTACTCAGTTTTAACCTCTGTCACTCCGCTGTGCTGTTTGTAACAGAAATCAAAACAAAATCCGTCAAAACACAGCTACGTTCCATTTATTACACGGAACATGTTTCGACCATTTTAGATCATCTTCAGGTTAGTCCAGAATATGTCTTGAATAAATAAAAATTGTGAACGTGAAGGTGGCCAAAAATGGTCGAAACATGTTGTTCTGTGTAATAAATGGAACGTAGTTCTGTTTGGACGGACGTTGTTTTGATTTCTGCGTTAGTTAGCGCCAAGATAGAAGTTTTGGAAGACAGCAAGAGCTTATATTGCGCTCTGCCTACTTTGAGGTGAAGAGGGAAGAAGACGCGAACTCTTACTGTGCCTAAGAAGTTAGGAAATATGTACATGACGTAATAGTCGTGACGTCAACACACTTTTGTTTAAACATCTCCCACACGGTAACAGAACAGTAACAGCTCTATTGGAAATAAAATTGCGTCATTCGTCCTTCTTCTCTGTGTAACATTTCGTGACATATTTTGCTTTTTACTCTGAGAAGGTGTTATTACTAGGGGAAACCCCCTTGCCGGCTTCTCGTGACCGCATGTTCGATTCGTCACCATGAGCCCTCCATATCTGGAGGCCTTCCGTTGCTTCCGGTTCCGGATGGACGCGCCATGCTGTGCTGAGAAAATCTTATCTTCAGACGGGTCTGTGACGTCGGGGGTAGAACACTGAGGTTGTGTGTGGAGGCGGGGTGCTGAGGGGAATATTTGTACCTAAGAGCGAAGACGTGACAGGAGGGTGGAGGGTTTGTAATATCGGGGGGGGGGGGTTGACATGTGGCGCATATGGCAAGAACAGGACTATAACCAGTTGCAGTGAGGAGAAACATGAAGGTAAATGTCCACGTGGAAGACCTAGGGACGGATGGAGATGTTAAAATGGGGCTTAAGGAAGCAGGATGAGAGGAAGTGGCCTGATTTTATTTGGTTAGCATAGAAACCGGTGACGGAGTGCTGTAAATATGGTAATGAATCTTCTGCTGACACAGTAGTAGCCATGTGGTGCGTATCTGTGCGTGTGTTATGGCCGTATGTTACCGAGTCTGAAGGCGCGGCTGTTTTGAACACTGTTTATGGCTGCGTACTTGGTTGTTTTATTATTTATTGACGATAATGGATGTTGGTACTCCGTAACATGGGACAGTTTCTTGACTAGCTGAGAAACTACTGTGTCTCAAGAAACACTCCGTACCAGCAGGTGTTTATGTGGGGAAGGGCCCCTCGGCAGACGCTACGGATGCACCGCAGCCTCTAGGCTCATTGTGCAACCCTGTGATGAAGACGTTGTTGTTGTTGTTGTTGTTGTTGTTGATTAGTTTTCCGTTTTTCAAAGTAATGGAGCATTGGTGGAATAATAATGACAGGGGAAACCGAAGTCTTGTTTTGTTTCGCAGTCTTCACGTCTTCTGCCTGCTCACAGCAGGTGTCGAGGTTGTTTATTTTCACTTGATCACACTCAGACACACACCACAGTCGGTAGGACTCCTCTGGACGAGGGATCGGCCCGTCGCAGAGGCCTCTACCTGACAACACAAACACTGTACAAGAGACAAATATCCATGCCCCCGGTGGGATTCTAACCCACGATCCCAGCAAGCGCTCGGCCGCAGACCTGAGCCTTAGACCGCCGGAAAAACCGAAGTACTGAGAGAAAAACCTGTCACAGTGGCACTTAGTCCACCCCAAATCCATGCAGTTGTTTTAATACCGCTACATTTTATGGTCAAGCGTGTAGCTAGTTACGCCGGAGATGAGCACGCACACACACAGGCACGCACGCACAAAAGTAGGCCTTCATTTACAGCGTCCCTTAGCGCCGCCGTTAGTGTCGCTGCGGTTGAATCAAAGTCATCGCGTCTTGACAGCAGCAGTGAAACTCCCCAATATGAAATTAAAAATGTAGCGGCTCAGTGACCAGTGCCGCAGTGTGCCACCGTGGCGTCTCATGCGTAACAATTCCTTTACGCTCCTTCATTTGCACAGTAGCGCCATCTCTGAGGCATGTCTCTCTAATTATCTTCCTTCTCCCTTGAATTATTTGAACCATTGGCAGTGCCCCTGACAGCTGTTCGACCGTCACGTTAGCAGTTGTCAAAGGTCATAGGATGAAGGCAGGAAAGGTTACCGGGCTGCAAATAAGTAGGTTTCTCTGTGTCATAAAAATCATATCTAAAGTGAATCAGATCTGCGCTCTTCTGGGGTATTACGCAACGTCGAATGGTAATACTTTACCTGTGTTTCGGGGCACGCATCGGTACCATCTTCAAGCGTCAAGAAGTCAGAAAAGAAAAGCTACCTAGACTTCTTGGCCATTCAAGATTGGACGTATAGGTTGTCCCGAAACGTCGGTAAATACAAATCTACGCCGCGTAACACCCCAGGAGAGCGAAGATCTCATTTACGTCACGGCGGAAGCCTGAAATGTGTACAGGATCTACCTTGGATGGTGATGAATTAAACACGACAACGGAAGAATTGTGTGGTTATGATATTAAGGGTGGGGGTTCAAGTCTCGGCAATCGCACTGTTTTAACGCGGCACTGGCAAGGTTCCATCGTGCTTTAAATCTTTATAAGAGACCGCTTCGTGAGAGAGAAACGGTCGAAATGTGAAACATCACGCATCTTTGTTTAGTGGAGAGGTTAATATTTAGTGCAGTTCTGTAGCAATGCGAGTAAGACTCCACGCTGCTCTGTAGCTTTGCAAGGGCAGTGGTGAATGTATGTGCCACTTGCTCTGGGATTAAAATGCGTCCATTTTTACCGCACAGTGTATTCATGTGTTCTGTGTGGATCACAGCGATTATTTCCCTATACGGCATTAACTGACTGGTTTTTATAGCCGAGACGGAGTGTGTTTACTGCGCGGTACGGACTGAATCTTAACATTCACAAATTCTACGTTCTGCCCACACAGTGTATTTATGTGTTTTGTGTGGATCTCAGAACAAACAGCGATTATTTCCCTATACAGTAGTGGTCGACCGGTGTTTATGACAGATTCACAGTTTTGTCGTGTTGTCTGTGGGGTATTGTTATCGAAGCAATCCCATTACGGGCCTGGACACACCCTTAGGGCTGCAGCGGGTTGAGTGAGGTTCTCAGAATTTCTATCAAATCGGCACTTGAAGGGAGTAAGGTTGTCAGCCCTAGGCACCGGCGGCCTTTACCCCCCAGGAAATATTCCTGGTACTCATTTCTGTCAGAGGCTGAGTCGACTCCAGGGCCATAGTGCGGCCGCAAGGATTATGTCAATGAAAAATTCCAATGATCCCACCGGGAATCGAACGCGCGACCTTCCGGCTTGTATTATTTTGTTGTTATTATTTTATATTTGAAAGTATGTAAGCCACAGTTATAAATTTACAGAAAGCAAATATTTTCATGTGACTTTTGATCTCAACATGTAAAACTGGCACCAGAGACCTGTCAAAGAACTTTCAGCACAAAGCAGAATATTTTGTGCATCTGAAGTCTCCACAGCGAAGTTGTTAGAACTGCGTAGAGTTTCGGAGTTTGTTTCCTTAATACATTTGATAATGTATTGGCAGCACCAACGCTGTACGAAGTGTACTCTGTCTTCGCTTCAACTCTTTGACAGTTTCGATCGATTTTCAGGGTTCCGTTTTCTCGCTGTAGCACACTCAACCAGCACAGTTTGTATTTCAGCGAGCCGTCATTAGTTCTCTAGGCACGCTCATTAGCCCTGGAGACCAGCTTGCATATGGCGGGCGTTCTTGTTATGCTTACTGCTGTAAGGCGAGAAGGAATTTTTGTGAACCGAATTGAAATATGCAGAAAATTAGTGACACCCTTTGACCTATTTAACCCTTCAAGGCCCAGTGGTTACTACGCGCGCCACCAGGTTTAACATTCAACAATTCTACGTTCTGCCCACACAGTGTGTTTATGTGTTTTGTGTAGATCTCAGAACAAATAGCGATTATTTCCCTATACAGCATTAACTGACTGGTTTTTATAACCGAGACGGAGTGTGTTTACTGCGCGGTACGGACTGGGTCTTTAACATTCAACAATTATACGTTCTGCCCACACAGTGTGTTTATGTGTTTTGTGTGGATCTCAGAACAAACAGCGAT
>BLKM01000915.1:41007-53458 GCA_013340265.1 Coptotermes formosanus | reverse complement strand
TCAATATCTATGTAAAAAGCAAGAGACTTTGAGAGGTGACATTGACAAACCGGAATTAATATACAGTGCGAACAAAAGTAAGGCAACACTTAAACATTCGTTGATAGTTGCAAGAGAAGAATTTCATCTGGATTCAAAGATCGAATGTAGCTGTGAATATATCGGCGCAGAACACGCAGAATTTTGTAACAAAGAGATGCCTGTATGTTTTAATATTCGAAGTGCCGACATGTGTTCATTTTCGAACACTGCGTGATATCCCAATCATAAGTTGCAAGAATGAGCTTAAGGACGCAATTTCCTATTCTTCTGTGTCAAATAAACCGAAAATATCTTGCCAGATGAACAGTTTTCCTAACACAGGAAGGATGCATTTCAGAAAACTAGACGGGCGACATTTGTTTTTAAGTACGGTATTGCAGACAACACGCGCCACACTTTATCAAGCTGTCAAAGCAAGTCACTGAGAAGGTTTTCTCATCAGAGTAGATTATCTGCGGAAGTTTATTGAAGTTTATGCATAATTTAACAAGACAGGCAACGTACGTATAAGGTAACATTGCATCGCTTTCGCGTAACCGTGGTTGCTGTGGGAAAGCAGTACTACATATCTGAGTGTGTGTCTGTAGCCTTAGTTATCCAGTATGCAAAGCGCATGCGCCATATTATATTGTCATCTGTGGCCATCCTGGCTCTGCAACATTTTTTACATTATCTCATAAACGGCACAATTTGCGGAAAAAATTATTGAACATAAAATGTGTGTTTTGATCTTCTTTACAACTTTTGTCTGAAACATTTCTCATTCTCAGGAGACATGAGCGAGGTACTATCATAAATGTACCTTGTTCTACATGTAAAGTACTTGTTATTCGTGTCAGATTTTGATAAGAACTGAATTTTCGAGACAGATTCTCATAGAAATGCTCAAATGTAGAATGTCATAAAAATCCGTCCATTGGTATCTGAGTTATTCTATGCGGACGGACAGACAGACGTGCCGAAGCATGTAGTGCACGAAATCAATCCCTCGACATTTTGCAAGTGTAGAAGGCCGCAGTAAAATGTCTGTGTATTACGTCACGTTGTACACCACTGCCAATCCTGTTTACCTTCGTAAAGCCTCATAAATCAATTTTTAGAACTAAAGTTCCGAATAATTCAATAAATTTGTGATCCGAGTTTTGGACTCACCTGGAAAATGTTGTTGATTATCTGCTCCCTGTTTGAGGTGGGGTTAACTTGTCGCTGTGAGCGATGCACAATACGTCCAAGAACTGGTGCCATTGGCTGTACCTGCAACTCACAACACGAAAGATAAACTCACGACAGTGACTATGAGTACAGTATAACTCAAATTATCCGGATTAATTGGGGTCGCGAACCGTTCGGATATTAAAAAAAATCCGGATAACTGGATTTTTCTTTGAATATAGACTACATTGACCGTTTAAAGTGGAAACAGTTTCTACAAACAGCTATTTTAGGCTACATATTTATTTACGTAAAAATAAAACATAATACGTAATTCCTTATATGTATTTGACAATTGGGAATTCCTTGTCTAATATGGGAAATCCTTGGGCTGTTACTGTGTACAGTATGTACTTGCGTGTGAACCTTTCGACCACGCCTGATTTGAAGTTCTAGACAGCCATAACACTTTGCAGAACTGTACTTAGTCAGATAACCTGTAATTTCAAGGCAAATTAGTTTTGTAGAATTCTCGACAAAGTCACCTGAAGGGCCAAGCCGTTCCGGATAATTGGCGATCCAGATAACCAGCGTCCGGATAATTGGAGTTATGCTGTGTTTCTGTCTTCTGTGAATCAAAACAAAAATACTACCATTTCGGAGTACTACGCTAACGCTATTACAGTAAAAATGTAAGCATGTTTTTCTCACAACGAGTTGGTGAGCGCCTGCAAATCTACACGGTGTCGAACGAACAGAAGGCCGTAATCTACTTGTCACCACCCTACACTGTCTGTTGAGAATATGAGAACCACTTTTTAGTCAGCAAATTCCTTGCTTTTATGGAACCCAAATTTTTGTTACCATGAGATCTGACGTCGTCAAGGAAGGGACTGAGATGGTTCCTTTGTTCTGAGTCGTAACGGTATGTAGATTATTAGAGATATACAGAAGTTTAGGAGAAAATTGCCGTCTCTTCTGCCCTGAAGTTGGATGTATCACTTCCTATCAAGCACTGGTATTGATATCTATCCGTAGATACACAAAGCGTCAAACATCACAAGATCTGTAAACTTAAAGTCCGCTGGCGTAACAACTTGAAATATCTTTTACGGGCTGTTTGTACGCAGGGTATACATAAGATGTAGGATGCAGTAACAGTGTTTGTCCCGTACGCAATTCTTTGTTGTTGTAATAATCTGCACGAAAGGCATGTTTCGGCCGGGATCTGTCGGGTCATTATCGGATTTCGTAATTATGTAGGATAACGACAAAGGAACTACCGAGGGCTGTTGTTTATCTTTAGTAAGTTATGAGATCTCGTTTATTCAATGATTACTGGTTTATTAGAGGTTTAACTTAAAAACTTCTAACGCGTGATATATCGTGCACATAAAACAATGCCATCAATCACTAACAGATTGCAGTCTCGTTATTTACTAACGACAAGAAACGCCCCCTCTGCGAGTTTAATATTATCCGTGTTCCATGCAGTAAGTTAATTTTACAGGGTGTATTTGTGCAACTGCACAACAGTTAGCTACAGAAGCATACACTCACGTAGTAAATCTCATACATGTTTCGGCCTTTCTCGGTCATTTTTAGGGAGGTATTCGACAAAGAAAACAACATTCACTAATTGTATCATAGATGTGCAACAGTAGAGTTAAGAAATCGTCGTATCTTAGTCCTTCCCTCTTCTACCTACTCACAGCAGGTGTCGAGGTTGTATATTTTCACTGGATCACACTCAGACGCACACCACAGTCAGTAGGGCTCCTCTGTGCGAGGGATCGGCCCGTCGCAGAGACCTCTACCTGACAACACAAACACTGTACAAGACAAACATCCATGCCCCCCGTGGGATTCGAACCCACGATCCCAGCAAGCGCTCGGCCGCAGACCTACGCCTTAGACCGCGCGGCCACTGGGATCGGCGAGAGTTAATAAAACAAATGTTAAAATAGTGAATATGATTAGAAATATAGTGCAGATTGCGTATAAGTATGCCGTAACATTTATAATTTGATTGCAAACAAACATTATCCTGGAATGTGATCTGAATTCTCAGCGATTTGTCCTCAAAATTTCAAATTAAAAATGTTGCTGATAATGTGAAAGTATGTTACGGAAGTAAAGTAGTATCGAGTACAATTGTACATACCCTGTGTCTCCTGTGTTTATGTAAGAATATGTCCGCATGGAGGGTTTAGGTCTGGACCCACCTGATTTTCTTACGCACATTCATGGTGCAGTTGAGAGCTATGTTCAGAATCGCTGTGCTATGTGGAGTTAGGGTTCCCTAGTTAGTAAGTTGGTTGGTTGGTTGGTTAGGTAGGTAAGTGGCGACTTCTTTTCGGCCGCTTTCAGACTGACTTCTGTTTGTTAAAGGTTTAGCAGACTACAGGTGAAGTAGTAAAGTATCGGACAGTAAATGGGTCATATAGTGGCAGAAATGTTGTGACAAATTGTAGAAATTTACGTTTTTAAGTGTTAATGTTATTAATGCTCGGGAAATATCTTCACTGCGTAAAGACTTACTAGCTTATCAAGAAGGACTCTTCTCCATGGACATAACTTTAGACTGTTCATTGCATACGCTGTCGATAACCAATTCGCAGAATTCAACCAACAAAATGCATAGTACTGTTCCTTAGATATTTATATTACCATATCACACTGAAGAGTCCGACATGTTGACGATCCACAAGGGATCGTCAACATGTCGGACTGTTCAGTGTTATAGTATATATACGTAAGGAAGAACGTTGTACATTTTGTTGGTTGAGTGTTGCGAATTGGTTACGTAAAGTGATTTAAAAATCAAGTAATTTTGTATCGATTAAGATATATCAAAATCTACTGTACACAAAGATTTAATGTCATGTAACTGGGAATACCAATACTGTTAATAAAATGTAATTCACAGATTCTTTTCTCATGTACTGTCGTTTTAACTGGGATGTTTAACGACACTGTCATTTGCTCAAATTGCATAACGATCGGTCAAGGAAGAATGAGTGACTCTGCAGCGTATGTCACCTATACTGACAGGGGAATACCGAAGTACGTAGAGGAAAACTTTTATCATTGCCACTTGTTCTGCTACAGATGTCATATTCCCTGGCCAGGGGTCGAAACCAGATCTCCGCACTGACAGGATACGGTGACCTGTGCCATAACCCTCTTAACGGAAGAATATTTACACTTTGTAATGTGTTAAAGTTGCCTTAATTTTTTTAAAAATCTTAATGTAAGGAGATTTTCTGCACTCACCTCCTCCAGGGATTGGCCGAATTCCAACTCTGCTACTGGCGCGCATAGTGTGACTTCCAGTATCAAACATATGAGAAACACTGTGCCGAATTTTCTTTCCATATCTGTAAAATGAACAATACAAAATCGTAAAACATCCTTATTATCTTATACAGGGTGTTAGACTGTGGAACGTAACTGTTGGAGTGTCACTCGGAAAAACTTCAGGCAAACGTGACAGTCCCCTTCTATATTTACAGCTCTCACGGATTATCCTTCCATTGTTTTACACTCTACATTTTGTATCCGTGACAGAACTTTTCTGATGTCAGCATTTTGCTGAACATATAGTCTGTGAAAATCAAAAGTCACAGAAAGATAACCTGTTAGAGTAAGGACTCTATTATTATTATTATTATTACTATTATTATTATTACTACTATTATTATTTAGTGATATATTTTAAGGCAAATGTCGACACTATAATNGTGACAGAACTTTCCTTATGTCAGCATTTTGCTGAACATATCGTCTGTGAAAATCAAAAGTCACAGAAAGATAACTTGTTAGAGTAAGGACACTGTTATTATTATTATTATTATTATTATTATTATTATTATTATTTAGTGATATATTTTAAGGCATACGTCGACACTATATAATACGGCGCTGTCGTGAATATATTAAATTTGGTTTGCCTGTGATCTGCATGAAAATGCCTTAACAATAAACGTTCCGCATGTTAGGATAGGTGTTGGAAATGACGTTCTTCAAGTCTCGGGCATGCTTGACACTTGGTGAACAGATAATTCAGTACTGCTTAAATAACTGTCCATAAATTGGTGACACTGCGCGCCTGATCGTTTCTTTAAGTTCGTACTGTGTGTGTGTGTGTGTGTGTGTGTGTGTTCGTGAAGATTGTTTTTCTATGAATTGTCTTCCAGACTTCCCCACACGTCATAATTGCGTGCGGTTAGATCAGGTGAAGGAGCTAGCCACAAAGGATAATTAGATATTCAGTCCCAAGTAGCGTCTCGCATGCCAGATACTGAGCTGCCCTCTGTGTGGGTGGTTGCACTATCTTTCTAGAAGAATCCATAGTCCGTCTCCTCTTTCGAACGTTGAGAAATGGTATGAGAATTTTTGCAATACGTCTTTCGAAACTTATTGCGACCTAAAAGAAGACGGTTCCTCTTCTTGTCGCTCTGACAGCACACCATACCTCAAATTTAACCTCGTGTAACGGGCAACCTCGTGTATTAATACGGTATAATGTGCCAACCGTTGTCTGCTATTTTGAGACTTTCGTGGAGGTGCGTCTGATCGTATTCCATTGGCCTGTCGTATAATGTTCCATCTGAAAGAACATGTGTTCGCTGTCGCTTCTTATTCGAAAAGGAGCCCATTGTTCGATATTTGTTCAGCGTTCGATGTATTATTGATTTACAATGAAATAAATCACCGGGAAATAGTATTCTACATTTCTTATATTGGTTTTAACAATGAACATCTCTATATTAAACTGTACTGCAAACTAACGACCAAAAAAAAAGCACGATACACTGTGCTTCACACTTCTGTTACCTGGTCCTTGTGACGTAACATGACAGATGATTTAATATACCGTACACTTGGCAATAGTACTACCGTTATGCGGGTCATGAAGCTGCCCTTAAACTTTGTGGGCCTGGTCTTGATTATCGATTGGACATTCTGTATTGTAAGAGAGATGCTGAACTCTTTCCTCAGTTTTAATCCGTACTTCATAAAGAAAACTTCCGGTAACCGTAGCAACAATGCTTTTTTGTTCCTTCTGCCTTATTGCATACGTCTCAGTGAACACAGCAAGAATTGTAACCTGGCAAAAGGGTGGGACTCCCAGTTTGAATGTAGCTTATATTGAGCTAGGTATCATGCCTCGTAAATTTTGCTTGAAATAAGAATGGACATGAAAAGCTGTGAAAATAAATGTTGCAACGCCAGGTTTAATAAATGAGAAATATGAAGTTGTGAAGTTAAAATCAAGTGCTATGAAAGCAACAGGGCGGAAATTAACACGAAGACAGGACCAGTTCTACTTCCCGTTTGCGGGACCGGTTCTTATGGGTGGAATTGGGAAATTGTTTTTACGCCTGTTAGTTAAGATAGTCATTACGTAACAGACCTGCGCGCTGTTAGAAAGTGATGATTAGGTTGTACTGGTGTACCTCTAAACTGTACGCTTTACATTCTGCAATGTGTTGTATTCCGGGATACTGAAATAAGGAATTGGTAACCCATCACGGTCTCCAAGCTCGATTCACACCAGATTATTTCGTGCTTGCTGAAATGCCTTTAGCTTTGTCACATTTAATGCTGCAAGGGACAGTAGTTCGATATAAAGTAAAGTTCTGTAGCCGAACATTGGGAAATGTTGCTTGTAAGTGTGTTTGTGTCCACCCTCGCCCCGACAAGGACCCTTTGACCCTCCATCCTAGGGTTTTCGCTATGACAGTGGTAGGAGGACGGAAGGAAATAAAAATATAAAGGGTGTGAGGTTAATGTCACCAGGGGGGGGGGGGGGAGGGGTAGAAATTAAGGGAATATACGAAGATCTGCTGAACTGGCGGCAGTCGTTCTTGAGGAGAATAAGAAGAAAGAGGCATCCACTTTGAAGTTGGCACGAAAGAACAGATTGGTGGTGACCGAAATAAAGTGGGACACTTCAACCCGTACATGTATTAATAGTGGCCAAATAACGGTAGAACGTGTACCTAGTAAATGTATTGATGGTGATTAATAAAGCGTGAACTCAGTGCAACTAGTGAATATATTAGGGGTAAATAATAAAGGTGTGATACCTCACCGAAAGTAATCCGTCCTCACGTTGGGTGTACTGGTGGCACCTACACCGTACGAACGACGGTTAAAGTTCTTCACTGTAATATATTTATAGGCTACCTAAAGCAAATCGGTTAACCGAGTATAAAAATCTGAAGTTCTGACTTCTCCTCTACCACCAGTGCCAAGGTCAGAAATCTTCTCCTCAGTCAAGAAGAGTGAATGCACAAATGATCACAATTACCGCAACTGTTTGCGAACACAGCATCTTGTGGTTAAGTGTTAAAACCTTGTTAGGTTATTTAATGGCCTTTTATTATACGCGGCATTATTAAATGTGGAGAACAGGAGGATGTAAAATGTTTGCCCGTGTGAAAGTAGGCGTCTTATCCCAGCATTTTTGTGCAAAGAATGAAGGAACCCAAATAAATTCAGGCTATCTTTCCTGTTATTAGACACACGTGTTATGTAGAATATTAACTAAGCAATATTACTTTGTTTAACGAGGCTTTCAGGTGCTAAGATTATTTGGCAT
This sequence comes from Coptotermes formosanus, assembly GCA_013340265.1. Taxonomy (NCBI): domain Eukaryota; kingdom Metazoa; phylum Arthropoda; class Insecta; order Blattodea; family Rhinotermitidae; genus Coptotermes; species Coptotermes formosanus. The sequence goes on along the minus strand of BLKM01000915.1, from coordinate 45,654 downwards.
CGGCAATAAGTGACATAATGGGTACGAAGGGTTGGTGAAAATATGCTTACAGGACACAACTAAAATATGCTGAAGAAAATCTGTGCCAATGCTACCTTTTAGACTGCAAATCGCATATTTCCGAGCACCTGGCAAGTGTACCTATCCGTTTACTTTATGTATGAATGCTTTTATCTCGTTTGTTTTAACGCCATGTTATCAGGTTCCCTGTATTGTTTTATAAGATGCTCGTTGTTTAAAACAGTTTGAGAAAGTGTTTTGTTTTGTGTCAATAATTGTCATGAGCGTATCAGAAAAATTGATTAAAGTAAACAGCTTTCAGAAAATAAATGACCATAAAATACTTTATTCTTACGTGAGTTTTCTTTATTCACAGGCTGTTTATCCTGGAAGGACGCCGTCAAAGGTAATGTTCTCATACCTGGATTTTACGCTTTGTAATAGACAATTTCAGTGCATGTGTACCTACCTACTTTACACTCGTTATACGATTACTTTCTTATGTCAGTGCATGAATCTTCGTAAATTTGTAATTTCGGAACTTGATGTAGTGTGTTTTGCGTGTAAGGTGAAGCAGTCCCATTACAGACCTGGACAGGCCGACAGGGATCCAGGAGGTCGAGGCTCCCCGATTTCTAGACAGTCGGCACATGAAGGTGGTAGGCTGTCAGCCGTACGCACCGGCCGCGTTTACCCCCAGGAAATATTCCTGGTACTCCTTTCTGTTAGAGGCTGAGTCGACCCCAGGGCCATAGTGCGGCCGGTAGGATTATGCCAATGAAAAAATCCGCTGACACCATCGGGAATCGAACCCGCGACCTGCCGGGTTGTAGCGCAGTGCCTCAACCAACTGGTGTTTTGCGTGTGGCTTATCATATTGGGCCATGGGTGGAGATTATCCTATTAGTGCAGTCTTAGTAAGGCAGTTATAAAGAGTTTTATGTTGTTAAGGCGGTGAATTTTAAACAAACGTTTAATTATTACTTTCCATACATATTTATAATTTGGCCGTAACACGTCCGTCGTTTTCAAGATTATCACAGCAAAATGTCTGGCGAAATTGTTTTCGACTGTTACATATTTCCACAGCTGTTACTGGAAATTTACCTTTTAACCCTTAAATGATTTCTCAGAATTTTTTTTCACACTATCAGTTGTGCCTGCGTTCCTGATTGTGGGACGGTTGAAGTACTCGTAGTGCGAAAAAGGCCCCTAAACTGCACATTAGCTTCAGTGTCTGGTTATTTGTCGTTTACAAATGCAACTATTTTAATTGAACGTTTTATTTGGTTGTCTCCTACCAACCTTTGTAACTTAATCTGATTTTCTATTCGTGATACCAGAGCCCGTAATTAGTTTCAGCACTTTAGGCTCCATTCTGAACAACTGCGGTGTTAGCGCCACTGGTGGCAAGACTTGAAAACTCGGGGGGGGGCAGTTTTCAACTTGGTAATATTTGCTACAACCGGGCGTGTAGATGTACGCGCAGTATTACCGTAACGTTGTTGACAGACTGTTTATATTTGGATCCGACATTTCTGAAGCGGTAAAGAGATTAGCCCAGGTGCGGAATACCTGAGAATTCGCAGTTTTATTCGCGACAGATGTAAGACATTTCTCTCTTACAAAGCCGCCCGATCGGCGCCGGCATCCAAACCGTCTCCTATGCAAATGGTGCCTGTCGTCTTTCTGGGACTTTAAAGTGGCTGGTGCGTGAACCTGACCACTTACGCCATCTAGAACCGAGGTTAAGTATTCATAATACTAAAGCTCTGCTGCCCTTAAGCCTTAATGTCGCGCACAGGGGAAAATTTTCCTTCTTTACTCTGGATAATGTAATCATGTGTCACTGTCTCCCTCTGACGCGCAGGGGGCAGCTCTAGGCTATAAACCGGGACACTTTAAGGATATAGGTGTAAAATTTTCACAGTTTCAAGGCAACACAGAAGGAATTAGAAAGCAGGAAGGAAGGTAGAGAGGTAAACAAGAAATGAAAAATAGAAGAAAGAGAGTAAGGTATGAATGTATGAAACAAAAGATTTTCCATTGATTTTGAACTGATCTTTGTCATTAGTCACCTATCTGATTCAGTAGAAACACAATACAGAACAGACTGGAGCCCTATGGCCACCACATATGTGGGATATACAGAGTTCGTAAGATTGCCGTGTGGAAGGATTTACTGTATGTGAGCGAAATGTCGGTGGGGAAATTAGATATTAGAAGCACGTAGCACAGGGTTGTCAATGTCAAACACGAGGGCCGACATACAGTTTTATACGGCCCCCTCTTTCCCATATTCCAATGATGGAATATAGCCTGACAAAGTGTAGAAGATTTTTTTAAATGTTTTCCGTCACTTGTCTTAATGCTCCAAAATTTTGCCTTCCCTGGATTGTTACTTAAAACGTACCTATTGAAAGGTAACAATGTAATTAAGTTTTAAACTTAAGAATTAGAATATATTTAATTTTTTAGTCAAAGTTTAAAATATTAACCGTGTTTTTACTTTTTATTCAAACACTTGCCCATTTATTCCGTAAAATATTATGCCGTTCGCGCTGGATGTCAAAACTATCCGAAGAAAGCGCTTACCATTTGATTTTGAGATCTCTGAACTGTGGGAAGTGAGAAGGAAAACTTGCTGTGCGTAGCATGTGAAAACTGTGCACTGTGGTATTGATTAATCCCGTCCGGTCTTATTTATTCGATAAGGAAATTTAGTGTATGGAAATTTTATAAGCACCAGCAAAAAGCTAGGACGACCAAAGAAAAGGTACATCCACAAAGACGAAGGAAGCCTGGAATAAATGGTAATCCGTTGTTGCAAATAATAATCAAATTTCTTTTATAAAGTTAGAATAATTTTCACACTGCTGTGTAAGGTATAATCTATAAGCGTACCTGTTGTTGAAATGAGGCGGTGGGGATTTGTATGTACCCTCAGGAAGAAGTGAGTTGTTTTCTTTCCATGTACAATGTTCAAACTGAACTTCACTTTCTTTAACTCAGTGGTTCCATTCTTTTGAGGAAGTATCGTTTAAACCTGCCACTGTAAGGAATGGGTGACCTGACATAGCCACGACACCCACCAATCAGCAACATCTTTCTCCGGCCCTGTAAAGTCACTTTCTAGTAGAAATTTGTATTGTGTATCCGGCTAGACTCAGAAACTTAAAACAGTTTCCTTGCACTTATTGAAGTATTTAATAGTAATAAAATGGCCTGCAAACAAGAAAGGTAACTGAAACTTCCGCTACAAAATGAGTTTAAGACGAATTTGGGTTTTAGAATAAAAAATAGCTTTATTAGACAGTAACTTACTAATCGTTACTCTCAGGGGTTCTCTTAACTTAAACGGCACAGAAAGGGCGTAATTGCTACAAGAAGCGATGTGATATATCATCTATTCCGGATAGTAGGACGTACCGAGATTTTAGAAGTCAAATCTGGGTAGACAACATTTCATTTACCAACAGGCCATAAAACGCAGGAAAAATTTATCCAAATTTGTCCAAAGCAATACATGTGCAGGCGTTGAGGGTTCCAGAAGTTTGAGGCTCCCAGAATTTCTAGACAATAGGCACATGTAGGTGCTTAGGTTGTCAGCCCTACGCAACGGCTGTCCTTACCCCGCAGGAGATACCTTTGTACCCAGTTCTGTTAGATGTTGAGTCGACCCCAGAGCCATAGTGCGGCCGGGACGATTATGTCAATGAAAATTACAATGGCACTATCGGGAATCGAACCTGCGACTTTCCAGCTTGTAGCGCAATACTAATCTATAATACTGCATGTAAATATATAAAGATCCAACGCCTTCGTTTTAAAAAATTGATATAAAACTAAAAAATTAACACTCCAAATTAGCTTCTCAACTTCCTTACGAAATTTAGTGCATCGCAGAAACAAGAATTCTAATGGAGTGTTTTGTGTTTCTTTAATTTCGGCTTCGAAATACGAAGACACACTTCTCTTGTATAGGCTAGTACTAATTAGGTCTGCGACAGTACATGGTAATAAGGATTGTCAAGCACATGGCAGCAGTAAATAGATGAAATCAGCGTCTGATTTGCTCTACAATGTGACGTCATTGCTAAGATAAGGAGGATAAAATGAAGAAATTGACGGAGGATGCTGTGATACGAAGGAAAAACAAAGACATTCGGTGTCAACTGGAAAGCCGTCGTTGCGGTGTATAGAAATGTTTTTCTTCTATTCTGTAAAAAGAATGCACGTAGAAGGCCCTAATTACTCATATCTTAGTGACGATACTTCATGTAGGGGCTTGGTGAGTATCAAAACGAAGACTGTATTAGGAGGGTTGTTGTGGTGGTTGTTGTTGTTTGGTGCTGATTATTGTGTTTGGGTAGGTCTTTAAATTATTTCATATGTCACAACGAAACATTGTCATAATGAAGGAGTTGTTAATGACACTAGCATAAATGACAGACGAAATTTAAGCTTCGTTTGCTTCAGAAGTAAAGAAACAATGGATGAAGTATACTGCGGACTTGCGCGTAGGCATTAGGGTATGAACCTTACGTGACGGGCACGAGGATAGGTTATATATATATATGTCTTTATAGGCACTACGTTGTTTGTGGGTGTGCAACATCATCTTTCCTTACAAAAACAGATGCCACA
>BLKM01000915.1:0-34787 GCA_013340265.1 Coptotermes formosanus | reverse complement strand
TAGATGAAATCAGCGTCTGATTTGCTCTACAATGTGACGTCATTGCTAAGATAAGGAGGATAAAATGAAGAAATTGACGGAGGATGCTGTGATACGAAGGAAAAACAAAGACATTCGGTGTCAACTGGAAAGCCGTCGTTGCGGTGTATAGAAATGTTTTTCTTCTATTCTGTAAAAAGAATGCACGTAGAAGGCCCTAATTACTCATATCTTAGTGACGATACTTCATGTAGGGGCTTGGTGAGTATCAAAACGAAGACTGTATTAGGAGGGTTGTTGTGGTGGTTGTTGTTGTTTGGTGCTGATTATTGTGTTTGGGTAGGTCTTTAAATTATTTCATATGTCACAACGAAACATTGTCATAATGAAGGAGTTGTTAATGACACTAGCATAAATGACAGACGAAATTTAAGCTTCGTTTGCTTCAGAAGTAAAGAAACAATGGATGAAGTATACTGCGGACTTGCGCGTAGGCATTAGGGTATGAACCTTACGTGACGGGCACGAGGATAGGTTATATATATATATGTCTTTATAGGCACTACGTTGTTTGTGGGTGTGCAACATCATCTTTCCTTACAAAAACAGATGCCACAAAAAACCTAAAATTAATAAAAGATTTTCTGATCCACTGAAGTAAAGTGTTTACATGTGTTGTGATATAAACATACACTAGGATACTAAAATTATGGCGTTACCAAGGGAATACTATGTACCTACCGGTGCAGTTTATGATCGCCGTTTTCCTTTCCTATTTGTAATTATTATCAACTCAGCCGTATTCTCATACCAAACTATAGCGCCTGCGACAGAATAACAAGTCTTAGCTGTCGTTGTCGCCTCTTGTATTCAAACACTTTTCGGCACACCCACCGAAAATAACAAGGGAAGAATAAACCTCAACCTTTTACATGATCATTAGGTTATTTAAGGATTCTCTATCAGCTGTGCCAGTTTGTGTGTGTCATAGAATTTACTACCACTAAAACCTGCACAGTTTTTCAAGGTTATCGAAGGGCTGGGGTAACTCAGAACAGTGACTAGGTTATGATTTGGACGACCGAAGAATCGGGGTTTGATTTCCGGCAAGCCAGAAGCATTCTCGTCTGCAGAACTGGAGTCCACCCAACTTCCGATGTAGGAGGTGCCAGGGGCTACAAATTGTGGCTGTAAAGGCTTTCCACTGACGTCTGTTTAGCGTCGAACTTGAGAAAGACTGGGTCTATACACCCTCTTCCCTATAATACATCTTCATGTAGCGCTGTTTAAATATTTTTTGTTTTGTTTCTTGTTTCAAAATGTATGAAGTGTGATTTTGTTTTGGAGAAAAGAAATTAGTTTTGGTTTCGTAAGTCCAGTCGAGCGCAATTACACACGACGTAATAAGTTACCATTTAAATTTCACCTGTATGTACACGACCTATGCTCACATGGCAACACTTTCACTCCAGACATGCTCGTAGGGTTTATATCGATTTTAATTGAATAACAAACTGTGACGTAATGCCTGGGACCTTAGAAGATTTTACTTCTCTAATGTGGAACAACTAGTTATCATTTCTGCTGCACTAGTTCCACTACAAGCCTCAAGAATCGAGTTAATTCGCGGTTATGCTTCTGCCTCCATAGGCAGCACCTCGTGCTTACATTAACGTAATGCTACTTGGCTGTCGGGGCTTTCCCTTATAAATATCGCGTCTGGTTATGGGTAGCTCTAATTTAGGGACGTGTGTACAAACACAGACTTTTGCACGATAGGGTAGGTTGTTTTGAACTGGGTTACATCATGCCCGGTCACACACGCAAGTGTACATGACGTCAAATTTCTTTATCCTAAAAGAAACTAAGTCTCATTACGGAAAGGATTGAACGCGCCTTTTCCCGTCATCATGAATGAAACATAATATCAGACGTGAGAATAATAGTGAACATACGTGTTTTCAAGTATATATACAGCGTATACACAAAAGAATGGTGCGGTTTCAAAAGCTAACAAGAAATTTATTTCTCACCTTACACGGGCACAACGTACACCGTCAGCAGCGGCAACTGTCCAAGTTTCTCATGCGCTACCAGCAGTTCGCTTCTCATGCTTACTGCGGGACCAGTTTCCAAGATGGCGTAGCAGCAGGAGAAGGCGTTCTGTGTGCTCCGTTTTGAGGTGTCCAGATCTGTCACCCCGTTCGCCGGATCTAACACCATGCGATTTCTTTCTTTGGGGGTTCGTTAAAGACAGTGTTTACGTACCACCATTGCCCATGTCCCTCAAGGAACTTCGTGATCGGATAAGGCAGGCACTGCAGACCATTACAGCGGACATGCTACACCGAGTCTGGGATGAGTTTGATTACCGTATGGATGTGTGTTGTGTGACCCAGGGTGCACACATTGAAGGATTGTGATTAATGCATGAGAAACTTGGACAATTTCCGCTGCTGACGGTGTACGTTGTGCCTGTGTAAGGTGAGAAATAAATTTCTTGTTAACTGTTGAAACCGCACCATTCTTTTGTGTATACCCTGTATATATATTATAGACCTACTCCATACATATATGCTCAATTTCTCGCGTTGTCGTATTTTTTTCCCAAAAAAAGTTGCCACGACTAAAGAAGTGACCTATGTATTTTGGAATTAGTAAAATGTAAAAGTACGCAGGCTCAGAGCAGGGACCAATTGCAGGCTGTTGTGGACATGGTGAGCCTTATCTGGCTAAGAGCAGGGACCAGTGGCAGGTTGTTGTGGACACGGTAAGCCTTATCTGGCTCAGAACAGGGAACAGTGGCAGGCTGTTGTGGACACGGTAAGCCTTATTTGACTAAGAGCAGGGACCAATGGCAAGCTGTTGTGGACACGGTAAGCCTTAGCTGGCTAAGAGCAGGGAACAGTGGCAGGCTGTGGACACGGTAAGCCTTATCTGGCTAAGAGCACGGACTAGTGGCAGGCTGCTGTGGACATGGTAAGGAATCTTTTTTTAATGAAAGGTAATTTGTTCAGTATTTGAGCAACATTGGCTTCTCAATATCTGTTTCATCCGGAATTATGATGAAGTCTTACAATAAATCACTTTAGGTATTCTCTTCCACAAATTAGTCAGTTAAAAGATGAAAACCCAATGATTACAATTTTGAATTAGAGAAGAAATTTGTTTGCCACATTGAAAGTATGATGAAAAATTAATTATAAAATAGTACTATGCATACCAAGTGAAACAAGAAATCAAGGAAGACCGTTACAGGGCCCGTTAAAAACTGAGGGCGAAATGGGTCCCTAAAAGGTATAATTTCCAGATTTGTTGACTGTGAAAAAATTAAGAATCCATGGAATGAGGACAAGCGATAATGTAAATGATTTATTGGTCTATTGAGCGCCTTAAGGCAAAGTGGGAGATTGACTATCACTTAACCGTAAATGGCTGAGCGAGATGAAGTATGGAAACTGCGAAAAATGCAGAAAAATAAACTCATTACAAAAATAAATGTTATACTGTTCATACCGTGCATTGCCACTGATCAGACACCTAATACTCAAGCAACAAAATGCACTATTATTATTTTAGATATTATAAATTACATGGAGTGCACCTTTACCGAATTTCGTTGCCTCGTCCTTGGTCGGCATGCGAAATGCAAATGTCGTCGTACGCAATTCCTAGGCGCAATGGCCTCACACTCGGTTTGACCATAATTCTGAGGATCTGTTTTCGGAATTACCGAAAAGTGACATGATGGAAACTAAGGGAGGCCACATACTTTATATTAGTCCGTTACATTTGTAACTTCTGCTGCATGTTCTTTACATATCATGCATTTAACTTAATCTGAATATCTGTATGATTCAGAGAAAAAAGCATGCCGTACCTTAAGGTAACCCACTGATTTCTTATTAGCAGTTGGGTAAAAAATGTAAACCATCAACAAGGTACTGCATTTCCTGCTAATTTGTCATCTCACTGTACATGTCTTTATGACTTTTGCCACTACAAGCATGAACAGATCCAGTTTCTCTCTTACTCTTCCTGTACCCGAAAAAGGGCATTGGTCGGAGTTTCCCACTTGTCAGTGTTCCCCACTTTACCCTTCATATGTTTACATATGGCAGGATGCTTGCAGCTTCCACAACATATCACTACACCTGCCTGCAGAAGCCTGGATAGTTCAGTTGGATAGCGATTAGGCTACAGACTGAAAGGCAAAAGGCTGTGGTTTGATTCCCCATAAGGAAATGTAATTTCTCTTTTCTCTACAGAGTCCAGATAGATCCTGCGGCTCATCTAGCCTCTTATATAAGGCATGCCAGCCATTGAATTTCATCTGCTGCTTGGTTTAAGAGTTTTCCTCACCAAGAATTCATGTATAAAGCACTGGGGCAATTTTACCTTTGCGCCACTGCTGGCCGTGTAGCCACAAGCCAGGCAACACATGTTCAGTGTTAATACACGTAAGATTTGTATTTCTAAGATAAGCATTTTTGTAATCAGATATCAACGAACCGTCTCGACTTTCAGCATATAAATTCTTTAATTTATTATTTTACGCTTTTTTTTATCCACCGATGTCGAACAACCAATTTGAAAAGCACACATATCTTGTTATATGCACTACACGTATACGGGACAGTATTGTGTCTGTCGGGAGTCATGCGACTAACGCGTACTAACACGTTTGTGTGAGTATATGACAGACACACAAACAAAATTAACTGACTTGTGTACGGCAAACTGCAACTCCTATTATGTTTATTAGTTTTTAACATAAAGAACATGATGCTATATTCAGTAATTTGTTACTATGTTTACGTAACATACATTGCCAGGATCGAGTCCTCTAAAGTGTGTAATCTCTTTTTATCTCCAAAGAATATCTGTTGGCACAGTGAATGTACATTCTCTGGAGTGCTGACTGAACACTGTCCTGTAACATGTTACTTACCCTTTGAAGATGAGTAGTTACTTTGTATAACACTAGCTTAGTATTATACATTCTACATTCTGTACACAAAGTGTATTTCTGTGTTGTATATTTTTCTCAGAATTAACAGAGATTATTTGCATATACAAAATTAACTGATTAACTTTATAACCGAGTTTGAGCGTGTTTACTGCGCGGTACACCCTGAATCTTTAAATATACTTAAGGATAATCTTGATTTTTAAATGAGGATGTCCATTTCAAATTGCACTAAAATTGTAAGGAGAGTTCATATGTGATTGGTAAGTAACTATTTCAGTACAACTAGACAGACTCACCAACCTAAATGCAGTTATGTTCAACATAGCACACGTATTCTTATTAGGAACGTTATATTCTTACTAACTTAGAGTCCGTTGAAATTTAAAAGGAGAATTTTAGCTGTTCTCAGGATTATACTTGATCACACAGCACTTATTTTGCTACGTTTCAAACATAATAAAACAAGGGTATGCAGGTGTTGTATAACATTACAGCATGAACTTCTTTCGCTAAAGGTGGAGACTGCAGTATCGACTTGGCACACCTTGCACTGCTGTTCACTGGTGTGATCTTCTGATATTCCTATCTACATTGTAATGTACAGAGCAAACAAAGTAATAGGAATTGACCTTCTGTATGTTTTGTGGCAATGCGGACAACTACTTCAGTGCTGCAGTTGTGCAGGGAAGCTGCCGTGTCAGGCGTTTCAGGTTGTGGTGTTTCTTGCGAAGTACGGTCTAACTGCATCCATGAACTCTTTCTGCAGAATACGGACGTTATTGTTGGAGTCCTGGAATCACAGAGCGGCACAGAGCATTTAAATAGGCAGCAACAGTGGTTCGTATGATTAATTGTAGCCACACGTGTGTACAAGGCTCATGCTGCGTTTAATCCAACAACTGCGCAATCAACACTAAACAATCACTTGTCACTTTACTATGTGTCTACTGCATGTTTCGGCCTCTATATGGCTATCCTCAGGGAGTCCTCCAACAAAGGGATACAATAATGGCAGATTCTCTTGAAGATCTGCGTGTATGGAGTCAAAAATATGTTTTCAATTAAAATTAACATTTACATGGAACGTATGTGTAATTAGTGTATATTTTAAATATTTTGTAGCAGTTTAGATTGGAAAGATTGCGCCTTTGGCTACACATATGTAAATCTTTAACATAATGTGATATTATTGTATTCCTTTCTTAAGACACGTCCTTGAGAATGACCATGTAGAGGCCGAAACATGTAGGAGGCACATCGCAAAGTGACAAATGGTTGTTTAGTGTTGACTGTGCGGCTGTTGGGATAAATGCTGTATCACGTCTATTGCATGGAATATGGAAAGCATAAAGTGGAGGCGAGTATTTGCCAGGATTCTGTTTGTCATTCAGAATTACACACCAAAGTCTCGATTTGTGGCAGAAAGCTACGTAAGTGATAAACAAACCCTTCGAGATTGTGCGTAGGTAGTAATATTGTTACGAGGATGTCGCACTTATTGAAGAATTCGAGATTAGGAATATTTAATATGTTGCTTTCTGTGAATTTACAAAGTAAATAAAGAATAACATGCGTACACCTAGTCTACCTGCCTGTATCTGGCATAGTGTCAGAGCCTAAAACCGAGGAATAAATAACTGTAAAATCTGACGTGGGATACTTTTACAAAATTTTGTTAGCAGTTCAGATTTTCAACCGTATTATATGACTATAAAATAGAGTTTTCTTAAGGTCACAAAGGGATCTTCACGCGTATCCCATAAACTTCCCAATACTTTAAGGAAATTCTGTATGGAGGTGCCAGTGACTTGCATTATATTACTGACGTTTTAATTAAGCTTAATAAACTCACACCAACACCAACTGTAATTCTTTGTGCTGTATTATTGAGGGAACTTTCCAGAGTTCCTGAAACGTATAAAAGTGTGGTGTTTCTTAAAATGGGGTAACATATTACGTGGTGAGGTGGACTCTATATAAATACAGTCCACTTTACCACGTAATATTTTACAGGTATATTCTAGAAGCTCTTTCGAGACTCGAGGCTCACTTCTATGGCTTTGCGTGACTCCACGTTGAACAGCCGGGCCAACCCCCTTAAGTTCCGTCTCAGTATTCGCAGGAGCTCCTCCTGTGTTAGAATGTAAGGCGCTGCTGTTGTCGTTGCGTTGTTTGACAGCTCCATGCTGGTCGCTGGGGCACTCTGGTTCAGCTGTGCGATATACGCAACATGAAACACGGAAGTGGTAATTACTAATTGCAGCACTTAGGAATACCACAGTGTGAGAATTGTGTGACGTGAAGCCTGTAGTTTGGTAGACAGCTGCGAACGTTTCAGAGACTACTGGTGCCTAAATCTTGATGCTAAAGAAGTACAAGGAGTGAAGATGAAAGCACCTGGTTCTTCTGAAACGTTGTCACGTTATCTACCAAACTGCACGTCATTAAGTCCGAGAATATTCTGATATTCTCAGATGTAGTGACGGGTAGTTTGATCTTCTGGGATTTAATTTGTGTTGTTTGATCTTCTGGGATGTAATGACGTGTAGTTTGATCTTCTGGCATTAATGACGTGTAGTTTGGTCTTCTGGGATGTAATGACATGTAGTTTATTATACAACGATTGACACGTTATCTGCTAAAGAACAAGTCATTACAGCCCAGAATATTCTGATCTTCTGGAATGTTTTAACATGTAGTTTGATTGTTTGGGACATAATGACGTAGTTTGATCTTCTGGGAAGTAATGACATGTAGTTTAGTATATGATGTTTGGAATGTTATCTCTGAAACTACATGTCATTACATCTCAGAAGATCAAACTACACGTCATTACATCACAGAAGACCAAACTACACGTCATGACACCACAGAAGATCAAACTACACGTCATTACGTCACAGAAGATCAAACTACACCTCGTTACATCACAGAAGATCAAACTACACGTCATTACGTCATAGAAGATTAAACTACACGTCATTACGTCACAGAAGATGAAACTACACCTCATTACATCACAGAAGATCAAACTATACGTCATTACGTCATAGAAGATTAAACTACACGTCATTACATCACAGAAGATCAAGTTACACGTCATTACATCAGAGAAGATTCTATCTTCTTACCATTGTGCATGACGATTTTATTAGTGGCTACCGAAAACATGTTGCACGGGAATTTATAAGGAAATATGGCAGTAATATTTATGTAATCTACATTTTTCATAAGCCTATATAATTCAAATTTCTTCGGAAGTGACACTGCTTCCACTTGCTGTCTTACGATAGCAAGTGGAAGCAGTCCTTGTTTTTAAAACAGCAACAGTACATCTTTTAACGATTTCCGACCATTTTTCTATCGTTCATAATTTTACACGTTTTTGCATTTATTCTGCGTGATCAGATTTATCAGAATGGTAAATTTACATCATTACAGCATTACCTCGAACTAATCCAAATCTACAAACACCAATTTGATATCTGGACATTACTGTGCCTGTAGTTAGCTATCAGCGTCAAGTCAACTTGTACTTTGACCTCAGCCGTGTTCTCGGCCTTGTTCCACATACCTTGCACATTCATAAAACTGGGCTTTGTGGTGGTTAAAGGAACCCGTTTCGTAGGTAAGTACTTAAAAGACAATCTGTTTTTCAATGTTATGGAACTTTTTCGTCGCTTTTTGTGTACTTTTATTTGTCGTACAATGGTAAAGTCTTCGGCTTCTGCTTTCAGTACGTTCGTAAACGACTTACGCGCCGCAGTGAAATGCTCTGAATATATTCTTCCCAATGAAAACAAAATATTTCATGCCATTAAATCGCTTATTGATTTCCTCTCCTACAATCCCGTATTAATTTTATACGAAGTCGGTTGCGCTTTTAAGTTCACAAAATTCAGCACTGGTAAACATAGAATTATTGCTTTCTGAAGGACACCTACAACTTTGACTTATACTGATAAACCTTCTGCATTCTGTTTTATCCTGTACTGACACTGCCAAAGGCATGAGTGTGTTTGCTAATTCAATACTTTATTTCCACCAGAAGTGTCGATACATGTTTTCTCATTCAAGTAAGTGGTGTGTCTCTTTGGCAGTATAAAATTTTAGTGTGCTTCCTTTAATTGTTTACTGATGTTTTTGTTGAGCTAAGCCAGCGCTAAATTAAGGTACGTCCCTGGCTAAGTTAAGGTACTTTTCAGTTATCGTGACTCTGTTGTGCTTGCTGCAGTCAGTGAGTTGGAAATGCACCCAGCGGAAGTCTTCAACTCGCTGTTATAATCGCACCTTTCCCAAAGCCCTTTTTAGACATTCTACTGCGTAAGAGTAGCTAACACTGCATACTGTATACGAGGGATGACGTCACATTTATGAACCACTTTTCTTTAACATTTACTTTAGTTTAAAATTTTGTTCTTCATTTTTTAATATGTAATGTACTGTGTTCTCGAGCTGCTGTTTGGAATTTTATAGACTTCTGTGTGTTCACTTTCGGCGCCTCATTCCAAAATTGATATTCTGCTGGGTGGGTATCAGCTGAAATTTTTGTTCGTACGGATGTTGACATATGTAGAGAACAAATTGCTGTTCTGCTAGGTGGGCATCAGCTGAACGTTTGGTTTGTACAGATTTTGACGTATTTAGAGAACAAATTAGTACATTAGATTTTATATTAGTTTTGTATTGGGTGACCTTTCTTATGAAGGGGTTGTTAATGTGTTCATTATAATTATGTAAATTTTATGCCGTTTTAAAACTGATTTATAAGACAACTGAGTTGTCTTGCTTTTTGTTTTTCTTTGTTATTACTTTTTACGTTATTTTTCTGAATGTAAAGATAAGTTGCTTTATGTTTATTAGTGCAGATTTTGCAGTTGTCAGGCAGGATGTTGAGTCAGAATGTAAATAAGCAACGAGCATAATTGAAATATTATTAGTCCGTTAGAAAATAACAAAATGTTTCTAGAAATTGCAATTTTTTATAATTTGTCTTGTATGGCAGTGTGACACACATCGTTTACATCGTCAGTATAAATATTAAAATGCTTTTTAACTTATTTATTTTAGTACTTCAATTACCACTTAAACAGGCAACTTAAACCGGACGTTATGTACTTCACTGTTCAATATAATCGACAGAAAACGTACGAAGCTGTGTTGTTATGTAGACTGGGTAATCATACTTCGGTACTCGGTGTAGATGTAGCAAGTAGGAGCACAATGTAGCTTCCGAATATTGATTTGTGAATGACTGAACTGGATTTATGTGATAGTATAGAGAAAAGATGACTCGAAATAGGAGATGAAGAATTGGCGTCAGAAGTTAATGTAGACAACAGCTGCAAAGGAATTATTGAATTGTTCAAATGGTTTTGGTGGTTAATAAAGAGAAAAGCTGTAAGGGAATTAGTTGATTACTGAACTGGAGTAATATGTTGATACAGAGATCAATTGTGATCGCAGAGGCGAACTTTTTAAATTTCTTGCCATGCCTCAAATATTCAACACAGTTTTTATTAAACTCTCTTGAGACGGCTAACCAGAAGTGACTGAAGAAACACATATAAATTCTATGAACTTATAAGAGCAATAATCAGGGAAATGTCGGTGTGCGTGTGTAATTACAGGGTTTACTTTACCTGTTTCTCTGGTACGATCTGACTCGACACTAATTCTGAAATCTGGGTAAATGCTCGCATTGTTTCGTCCCGGGTCTGAAACACCAAACCAGGGAAAGCCATAAGCGTTAAGATCTCCATGGAACTGTCAGGTATATGTCGTGTGTTAATTTGACGCTGCCCATCCCGTTGTGTATGTAGAATTACAAAAATAACACTGCGTATTCCCTCTGAAACAACCTGTATTTATTGATATTTTTTCAGACACTACGTGTTTTGATCAAAGCCGATCCTCATCAGTTGCGTATTTTATATAAAAACGTGAAGTTCCAGGTACAAGTGTAATGTTATTTGTGAGATCTCTCAACATTGCAATATTTTACTTTGAATTTTAAGCTTTTTGTGTAAAATAAACGCCTGATTAAGATCAGCTCGATCGAAACATGTAGCGTTTAAAAAAGATAATAAAAAATTAAGTTTGTGTCAGACGGAATAGGTAGTGTTGTTTATGCAAGCTCATGTGTTTGTTTCTGGCGAGTGAAGAAGCCAGCGGATGTGGCGCATGGGCCCACTCTGTAGCTGAGGTGGCAAGGCCGTGGTGTTTGTCCTGTTTGGCCCGCCAATCCGCTATCACTTTCTTTGTAAAAGGGAATAGCTTATATCCATCCGCTTGAACATTTCTCCCCCCAGCAAATAAAAAACAAATGCTCTGTACATAACTCCGCCGTGTAGTTCAGTCAGTAAAGCAATACGCCACGACAGCAGCAGCCGGGATTGAGTTCCTGGCAAGATGTCATTTCTCTTTGCCACCATGTCACACTGGATCTGGGAAACAGTCTAGCCTCCTACTTAATTGTTACCGGCTGCTGCTTCAAACACGCAAAGAAACTGGTCGTGTCTTTGTTTACTGACCTCCACATTCTAGGGCAAGCTAATGTTAAGCGAAAATTTATTTCCACACGGGAAAACCAGCCATCACTGGGACTTGTTTAAGCGCAGTATCATACATGATTTTTTTACAATTCTTTACATAGTAAAAGGTAAAGCAATCCCGTTACAGTCCTGGACAGGCCCTGAGGGTTCCAGGAGGTTGAGGCTCCCAGATTTCAAGACAGTCAGCTCTTGAAGGTGGTAAGGTTGTCAGTCTTACGCACCGGCCGCCTTTATCCCCCAGGAAATATTCCTGGTATTCATTTCTGTTAGAGGCTGAGTCGACCCCAGGACCATAGTGCGGCCGGAAGGACTATGTCACTGGAAAATTCCAGTGATACAATCGGGAATCGAACCCGCGACCTTCCGGTTTGTAGCGCAGTGCCTCAACCAACTGTGTCGCCCCTCTTTACGTAGTATTTTATCTCATTTCGCTAACAGAAATCCTATTGCAAGAGAGAGGGGATTTTTCAGAAGTGTAGAAGTTCATTGCAAATCAGTAAATGATCCACACAGCTGCAAACAACTGCTGTACATGGAACGGCTTGCTTCAAGTACTTTTAATACTACTAATGTTACAACATTGTCAGTTTAAGGATATTAATTTTATGTACTTTAGAATATTAATTTTTAATATTTTAATCGCCTATGTAAGGGCGACATAATTACTAGATTGGCATGTTCGGCCTACATTCCTTCGTACTGAACAGCTTCCTGAAGATGGCACCTCGGTGCCGAAACATGTGCAGTTTTATAACATCTTATGTATATATTTTATTCAGTGCATAACTTGTTTGGTGGAATAATGAACAGTAAATTACATTATCTCCGAAGACTTGAAATGACTGCGTGAACAAACCAAGAACTGTGTGTCCATACTATTAAAAGTTTATTCGTATTTCTGTACTAAACACAGTTTAGAGGTATGTGCGTGCAAGTCTTTTTGCCATCTAGCTCTTGGGTGTGTTCACTTAAAGAACTAGTTAAAAATAAAAAGCCAAAACAAATATCCTTGAAAGCTGAGGCAAACCGTCGTTAAGTAACATGGGATTTGAGGTAAATACAGCGATTTAGTTGAGCGTTCATGTCTTCTGGGATGTGATCCTGCGTCCTTAGATTAATGTTTATCGAGGTCTCGAAGGAATATAATGCTTTTATTTTGTTGCGCCCCAAATCATGAAGACAGTACCTTCCTTCGAAAGGTTGAATGAATGGCTGATCGCTCTTCATTTCATCAGGCATAATTTGGTGTTTTAGAGATTTTTAATTTTAACTTGCTGGTTGTAACTTAGTATGGAGGATGGAAATTTCCATTGCTGAGTAGTGTGGGAACAATGCTGTATCGCAGGCTACACGCACTCATGGTCGTGGTAGGAACTTTTGTCCATCCAGCAGAAAACATCGCTAGGTGAACTTCGTACGCTGATGTGATAGGCTGTCTTACAGATGCCCATATATGGACATTGGTGGCGATTCGAATTTTAATTGGCTAACACGGACCTAACTCAGCAGATTAGGGCCGCTGTTACCGGCAAGAACCGACGCTGCCTTGAGTCTATATATGCAGGTTCAGGTTTAGTCTTAGCGTCTTTTGCTACGTCTTTGCTACGCGTTTTGGCTGTTGGAATTGTCGGTGGATTACTTGCTGGTGAAACTAAGTTTTTTTTTGTTTGGTTTGGAGTTTGTGTTTGATGTTAATTTGGATTAGGGTGGATTATTGTGTAAAAGTGTGGTGAAAATTACTTTATTAAAGTTTGTTGGATTGGTTTTGTGAAATTAAACTTGAAAGTGAGTTACTTTGGTATTGGAGGGTTGTATGGTGATTAGAAGGTGATTTTGGGATAGACACAGAAGTTTGATAATTGGTGAAAATTATCACGTCAAGGTTTAGTGTAACTTTCAAACATTTTGTTGGATTACTATTTGTGGGAATTCGAAAGTAGGTTACGGTGTAACTGAAGAAAAATGTTCCATTTTTATTTGGGCATCCAGTTATGGAGTTGGATAATGCTCCAAGGTAAGTGGTGAAGTGAAATTCTGTATTTTTGGTAAATTAGTGAGTTGGTGTAGGAATCGAAATTTTCGGTTTTGTAGAATGAAGGAAAGGGAAAACAACCATTTTAATTGAAACGTACTGTGACTAACTTGAGTGCTGCGACACGGCATTGTTTCATTGGAAGCAGAAAGCAAATTGCGAAAGGCCATGTATACATTGTAAATGAGTTGAAGCAACAATAGTAAACAGGGCAGTAGTTAGTCAACACGGTGCAGTTTTTATGCCTTACACGTCTCCCGTCCTAACAACTACGTCAGCGTATTAACGCTACTGGTGGCAGCGACTAGTGCTAAGACTCATCTTACGCTACCTAGTGTGGGTCCACTTCCCCAAAAACTAACACGGTGACAGGGAAGCATTCCCCCTTGACTAACAAGAGGAGAGGCCCCCACTACAGGAACTACTAACCCAATTACACAGGTTCTTATCCCAGAAGAATAAATAAACCGTCATTAACAGACAAACTTAAAATGTCCCACTATAGCTGTTTGTTATAGAAAGTGCAGCATTATAATTGGGTCGTCCGTATTTACCTGCGTTATATAATCTGAAAGTAGCGACAGGAACCCACGATTCTTGGGCTTCGTCTGGCGACGAAATTTGAATATCGGCGTCTCGCCAAATATCGTCTCTATCTGAAATGGAAGAATGACGCTTAAAAAGCGAATAAAAGGGCGAAGTTCTGTTTCTACATGCCTTTCAGTCGTATTGGTTGAATTGAGATGTAGCCCTAAACATTATTAACCTTGGCAATAGACTGAGGTCAGTTGTCAACTTCACGTTCCGGCCGCTTTACCCACACGGAAAAAACCCGTGTTGTCTATTAAAGGCTAGGTGAGCCCAATACACTATCTCGTACGGACATTTTGGAAATGACAGCTTGCTTTCTCTGACCTGAATCAAACACCAAATTATGCATACCATTGCCTATCGGCTGGGCCTTTTAGGGAAGAGACAAAATATCTTGCCCGTGCCGGGAATCGAACGACGATTCTTACGACCTCCAGCCCATAGCCTAGTCACTATATTGACCGAGCTATATCGGCCCCAAATTTTGCAGTAGACAGACCTATTATTATGAAGCAGAAAAACGTAGTACCACCTTTGTATCGTGTTTTAAGCTTAAACTAAATTTATGTGCTTGTGTGGAAGTGTCTGCAATTCGTGACCCTTACGTTCTTTGCTGCCGTATAAACTACAGCAATAACACCGAACGTCACTGTCGGTTCTCAGTCGCTCCTGCGTTTATACATGAGGTCCTGTGTTCAAATATCATCCTGAGTACTGGATAACTTGAGACTTTTTTGGTTTTTCTCAGTCCCTCCAGGAGAACATCAAGATGCTACGTCATCTAAGGTACACCAGCTTTCTTCCACATTCCCTTTCGATTAATTATTCACCAATTGTAATACCCTACGGTATACAATCTCAGTGACAGCGTTGCAGGTGCACGTAAATAGGTTCCGCTGAGACGTCGGTGCCTACCCACCAAACTAAACCGCGCTGCAATCCACAAGAACGTAACCTTAATGCCCACTACCACAAAAACCCTATGCGTCACATATTAGGTACGGGAAGTCGGAGTACATTACACCTTATGTTTCCGTCAACCAACCGTCAGTGCTGAAATTTGGGTTGCAGATATTCCAGGGTTTGACAACAAGGTGGCAAGCAAGAGAGTGGGTATTCGCGATTGCTGTAGACAGACTGTTCTAAATATGAACCACATTTCAGAATACCGGAAACAATACGATTACTGCGAGACTCTTGTGAAGAATTTTGTAAAAATGTTACTGTAAGATCTAAATCAAACCCATAAGACGATTTGAGTAGAACACTGGTGCCTTCCTTCCTTCACTTATTTCAGTCTATGTGCTGATGCTGCAAGACACATAGATTGTAATAACATTTCTGTGACCTGTTTATACAATAGCAGTTTCCCCAGTAACTTAAAGTTGTCGAAAATAACCTCAGCATTTAAAAGGCGCGTCTGTTTTGTAATTGTTAGTGTCCAAATAAATTTAAAAAATGCAATTAAAATTTTCATAATTTCTGCACAAAATTTCAGAACACTACATTGGGAAATAGGTGATGGTAGGGCCTATTACATTTTAAAACCCTTGATTTAGGATTGCCACCATATTTGTATTAATAATGGTATAAAGTTATGAGGTAAAAGGGAAAGGTGGCCCCTGACGGGATGTTCTTAAAGTTTCGTAAAAATTTGCCTGTAGGTTCGAATGTTATTGGGGGGGGGGGGCGGGGGCACACTGACACACCGACACAGTGAGACTAGTGTTTGTTACACAGTGGGAAGTGCACGTGAAGGCGTGGTTCACATATACGAAAATGCAAGAGAAGCAGTGTACGTGTAGCGTAACACTGAGGCGCGTTCGCGTAACCGTTATTGCCTTGGAAAAGCAGTAAGTATTAAATATTCATGGTGTGTGTGTCTGGAGCCTTAGTTATCCAGCATGCAGTTCGATGCGCCGTATTATAATGCCATCTGTGACCCGTCCAGCTGTATAGTATTTTTCTACATTATCTCTTAAACGCACGATTTTCGAAAAAAACGGTACTGGACATAAAATGTGTTTGGTATTCTCTAAACCTTTCGTCTGAAACATTTTTCGTTCTAAGCCGAATTGAGCGCGATACAATCATAGATCTATATTGGTCGTCTTCATCTTATGTATGCGTTATTCTTGTCAGATTTTAATGAAGCGTGAACTTTCTCGTCAGATTTTCAAAAAATAATCAAATATCAAATTTCATAAAAATATGTACAGTGGGAGCCGAGTTGTTCCGTGCGGACGGACGGACGGACGGAAAGGCAGAGAGTCAGACAAATAGACATGACGAAGTTAACTGTCGCTTTTCACCGTTTTGCGAACGCAACTAAAAACAAAATACACTCGCAGGCGTTTATTTTAGAGTTCTTTAATATTATGTTCAACTTAAAACCTTCAGGGAAAAGACCACTTGGGAAATCTAGAGGTAAATGAGAGTGTAATAAGGTAAAGTAGGGGTGTGAGCTGCATTAATTTGGCCGAACAGGCGTAAGGTGCCGGTTCGTGTGAAGAAGGTAGTCAATATGTGGATCCCAGAAAAGAGATTGTTTCCTGTTATGGATAAACCTGGATCTGCAGTAGAAAAGTTGCACTAGGACAGGTTCTCCTTTGTCAGTGTCATTCCCCCAATACTCCATACTCATTCAATCGTCTGTCACGTACGCCACGTGATCTTAGTAACTGACGGGGTAGTTAAACAACACACTTAATGAAGATATGCGAGGATACAGCTTACTGCATATACAAACCGTGCGTGAGTTGTCTGAGGCGATGGCAGTGACCTCTACTGGACATAAAAGGAAAGAGAATGATGTTGCTATAGCAGCGACTAGGATGAAGTTAAATATCCGGTCCAGCTTCGTCTGGTCCTCAAATCCACCTGAAACATTTCCCATAGTACTTAATTTTGACCGACATTACTGTATAAATATCACATGGATTACCAAATACTTACTAATTACCACCAACAAAACTAATTATATTATGTACATATGCGGCTACGTGTTTCAGCCATTACATGGTCATATTCAGGCCGCTTAAACACATAAAAACTAAAATTACATTTGCAAACATGTTACATGGATTCAGATCACAGACATTAGTGCTATAAGAGGCATATCAATAAAAAATTAAAAAAGAAACAAAAATGTATGGCATGTAGTATAAAAATATATAACATTTGGTATATAAATTGTCGCTGTTGCGGATTTTGTCTTGATAAGAATCGTTGTCTTTATGTGTGGTGAGTGACGGTATGCGTAATGTAGCTGTTGATATGCTGGCATGAATTGTATTACTTATATTGCGTGAAATCTTAAACTGGGACGACTTACAAACATAACGGCCGTAACATATTCTGCTGCAACCAGCTCGCCATCAGGCATGGTGTTCTTTTTAGTTTTTTTCCACTAATGTTATTTATATTTCCCTATATTTAACCTTTGTTATACGTATTCATAGTTAGCGGTATAGGTTCTAAGAAGAATTTTGTGATTTTTATTTGTATGTGCTAAATACTGCCAATATATTCTTCGAAATAAATATTTAAAATCTGGGGTGTTTTATAACATATGTAAAGAAAATTGAAATTTGTTTAAAATATGCGTAATTAACGGCTAACGCACTTATATGAAGATATACTACGTTTATTATTGCACTGGTTACTAAAGTTACCATGGTCGCGTTTGTTAAAAGGCTACCAGTGTTTCTGCGTTACCGTAGTTGCCTTGATAACCATGGTTGCCATGGTCCTAGCGTCACAATTGTTCTTATGGTTATCGTCTTTGTTTTTCATTATCAAGGTTACGCCAGCGCAACAAAGTGCTTCGCTCTGCGAACGTTTCGTGTCTTTTTTCAGTTTAACACTTTAACAAACTAATGTATTTGGTTTAAGATGTGAAAGTGAGTGTGTGAAGTGCAGCTCGTAAACTGTTATTCGAATTTAACAGCTTCTTACAAATTTTCATAAATAACGGGCTGTTGGTACATGAAATGTGAAGTACATCTACCACGACAGTCCATCCGTTCCCATCATTATGAATTATGGACATCAAAAAATAAGTTTATCGCCAACAAACTGCACTGATTTCTTAACATAACAACAGTCAAACACGTTTCGGCCATTATTTATAGCCATCTTCACGGGGTATCAATATTTAAAGACGTATACAGCGTTATTATACAGCTTTATCAGTTGTAAATGGTAAAATACATAATGCCAGTATGCTGTTAAAACATCAGTACACAATGTTGTATAAACATTATTATAATACCAGACAGATATTAAAGTCTTCTGAATCCGAACATCTTCTAATAGTGAAAGCTCTTCAAGTTCAATCGAATGGTGAATCCTGCGTGTTGTCACTCTGTGTATCCGACACCGTCAACGGTCACTGTGTGTATCAACTGCACGGAAGGTGTAAAATACTAAGTGAATAATGGAGACAGTTTCTTTTCAGACCATAATGGAATTACTTAAGCCTGAGAAGCCTTCATGTAACGCCTGCTAATTAGACTAACTGAAATAAGCGGTGACGCTGTAGCACTACATTGGGAACATAACCGATTTGAAAGCCGTCCGGGTTGGCGGTGTGTTAGTAGGTTTCCTCAGTTCTGTCTCTTTAGGTTCGGAGTGCGACGGGATAATACCTCAGAACAGGCGGCGGTAGTGGCATTGTCGTATATTCTCATAATTATCTTGCCCTCTCATTCGATGTCTGTAATTCATACATTGATAAGTATCTTAAGTAATAATTAGTTAATGAATGAAATACCTTGGAATTATTAGATAACAGCTAATTATGAATTGGAAATGACGTGGAGGAAAGCGGTCGTACCCTAATTTAATATACTCTAATGTTAGCCAGTAAGGATTCACAGGAAAGCTACGAGATACCGTGTGCAATGTAATCGGTGTCTGACCGTGTCGAAGCTCTGGGTTTCGAACAACTTCTCAGTTGAATAAATGCCATTCACACACCACAAAGAACAAGAGAGAAAGGGCAGTATTTTATTAAACGACCTTGTCATTGCTGAGGTTACATAGCGTCTGTGAGATGATAGTAACAGGGGAAAACCGAAGTATTTAGAAAAATACCTATCCCACTGTTACTTTGAGTACCACAGATAACCACATGGGCTAGCTTGGGATCACATAACTGAATGTTTTAGGGCGGCTGATAGAATAACTAGAGTTAAGTTTAAATTTAAATTTAAATTTAAACACAGTTTTTATGTTTCCTAGGCCCTTTGTTGTTTTAATGGTGGTCTTTACAAGGCGCGTCCGAACAATTTCCGAAAGCGACTGTTAGCTTTATCATGCCTGCCTGCCTGCCTGTCCGTGTGTCCATATGTCTGTTCGCGTGAAAAAACTCGGTTCCCACTGGACAGATTTTCATAAAATTTAATATTTGAGGATTTTTCAAAAACCTTTCAAGAAACTTCACGTCTCATTAAAACCTGAGGAGAGTAAAGGGTACTTTACATGAAGACGTAGGTGCATTTACGGTAATATCCCGCAGAATTTTTCTTAGAATGAGAAATGTTTCAGACAAGAGTGGTATAGAAAAAAACATATATTTTGTATTCAGTAACTTTTTTCCAAAAATCGTGCCGTTTATGAGATAGTGTGGAAAAATATGGTAGAACCAAACAGGCCACACATGACAATATAATACGGCGCATGCGCTTTGCATGCTCCATAAATAAGGCTACAGACACACACACACACTGAGAATATGTAATACTTATTGCTTTTGCACGACAAGAGTGGTTGCGCCTTAATGTTACGTTATACGTACAGTGCCTGTCTTGTTTGAACTGAGCTCCCATTGCCTCGGCACAACTCATCTCCAACTCCCACCGGAGTTGTAATTGGTCAGAATTCTCGCAACTTTCCTCTACAACTGACACGTTCCTTCTTCCCAGTTATGTAAACATCCACCTGCAACAAATTAATTTACCCTGAATATTGAGGCAGTACATTCCTCCGAAACGTCGAAGGGATCCTTTTTTTACACGACATGAAGACAAAAAAAGAAAACCATAAATATTATCCTATCATATTTATTAGTTGACTCGAATTGTACAAAAGACTGCACCCGCTAACACCAGGTTATTTACAGTATGCGGCCTTCATAGATGCTTGTACAAACAGTATTATTTATTCGCTATATCTCAATCTGCCAGCCGGTTATTTTTTTCAAGGCCCTAAAATTCCCTCGTGGGCCAGGGCCTTCTCATTATTGAGGCTTCACGATCACACTTAGACACACCACTTTCGGTAGGACTCCTCTGGAAGAGTGATCAGCCCGTCGCAGAGCCCTGTACCTGACAACGCGCAACACTCGCAAGAAACAGACATCCTTGCCCCCGGCGGGATTCGAACCCACAGTCACAGCAAGCGATCGGTCGCAGACCCACGCCTTAGAGCGCTCTGCCACAGGGATCGGCTATCACATCTAACAGCCGAATCAAACTTTACAAATGACTGCGCCCGATAACACCAGGTTATTTACAGTAGGCAGACTTTATACCTGTTTGTAAAATCAGTATTATTTAATCGTTAATGTCTCAATTTACCAGCTGGGTATAACAGTATTAATACATCCCTCCATGTATTCTAGTCCATATATAATTATTTTCATATTTTTCCTTTTCCTTTCCTGTGCCGCAATAGCCCAAATCGGGCCTAGGCCGCCTCTTTAGGGAGGTTTCGAGATCACACTCATTTAGACACACCACACTCGGTAGGACTCCTCATAGACGAGTGATCACGCCGTCGCAGAGATCTCTACCTGATAACAACGCACAAACACTCACAATAGACAAACATCCATGCCCCCCGTTGGGATTCGAACCCACGATTCCAGGAAGCGCTCGGCCGCAGACCTACGCCTTAGATTTTTATATTTACAAACTTATAACTTCCTTCCATATCATAATTTGCAAACTGTTTAATCACTTTCCATGTTACTGTGTATCCCGTTTATATATGACAATATTAAAGGTTACAGGTTTGTCCAGTTCTTTAGTATTTCTTCTGCACCGTTGTCAGACTCAGCAAATATAACCGCCAAACGTTCTTCTCGATCCGATACCGACCATCATTAATATAAACGTTTAATTATCGTTAAGTTAAATAGACCGTAGAGGATGCCACTTGCCTTGGTTCAGATTCCGGTTTCTCTCATGTGCGTTGCTCTTCTGCCAATCTGAATGAAGTTATTTCCCACGTATTTCACCCTTTGCATACAGATGTACTGATACGTGACGCAGACATCCTACGTTCACTCGTCTGTGTCTGTGTTACAGTGAACTGCCGGCTCGCCTAGATTGTCGACCCTGGAGCTGTACTTTAAACAGCACTGCAAAGCTGCATGCGTAAAAAGTGAAGGATTTCGTGTTTCTTAATACTCACAGTTTCTTACGACACACGGTTATGAGGCATGCACATTTCCGTCGTCTGGGATGTAACGCGGTGTGGCCTGAAAACAGTGTACAAGTGTTGCAGAGTTTCTTGTCTGATGAAGAAGACAGGGGAGGGGTGGAACAAGGAATTTGCGAACTTGCATTCGCGCAACTTCCACGTTGAATTTCTGCTAGCGTCCCTTGTGTCATCAGTCGGTACTTAAGTGGTTTTTAGACACTTTTTACGAAGTAGAAAGAGGAAGACTTTGTCTAGATCACATCCGGCCGTCTGTAATTAATTGTGTGACCTATTATCAGCAAATAAACTGTTGGGTGGATTTCCACGAAAGTCTGTGTAGGAGTTTTTTTTAATAAAAATTGCCTCTCAAGCACGAGTTTCGTGGAAATTGGCGAATTGAAAGTCTTGCTGTACTAAAAAATGTAGCCTAAATGAATATTTATTAGTAAACTTAACATTGTCCATACCGTGTGCGTGCGTATATTACAACAACATTCTCAACACATAGTCAACATGTGGTGGTTCAAATAATAATGTTTTAACGAATACTTTAACAAGTGGGCTTGTGTGTTCTAAGTGTTAAATGTGCTCTCCCCTGAACATGGTGTACTAGTACGCCGAAACCTGTCGGGGTTTATGTAAAGTGATCGCATGTTGTGTTCTAACATTATACGAATTGGCTTAAATGTATATTGTTGTAATCTATCGGTAATTTCCAAATTCATATACCGATTTATGTTGAATTCGGTACAAGAGGTGCGAACAGTGCTGTTCAGCGTTTGTTTTGCGTGAAATTTGGCGCAGCACAGGAACAGCCGTAGTTTTCTTACCGACGTATATAAAATCACATTTATGGGTGCAGAGAAATCGTGTGATGTTTACGTAGCAAAGAAGGCCTTGGTAACGTCTGTGTGCTGTGGTGCATAGTGACACGTTGCCAACCTTTTTCTGTCGCCAGTACGCCAAAATTGGCACTTCCAAACTCTCACCTACTTATTTCCCAAGAGGCATTGCAAAGAAAAACTTATGTGAAGTTGTTCCTCAGTGTTAGCTTTACCTACCACGTACATAATGAAATAGCTTCCATACAACGTTGGAATTTGTGGACGCTCTAAAAACGAGAGTGGAAACCTGTCTTTTGTAGCTGAAAAGTTTACGTATAATAAATAACCTTCAAGTACATTGAACCTGTATATTGATAGAAAAGAATTGTGTTATTGGCGTCAGACAATAGACTATCTGTAGGCTGTACGTGTGTGTGTGTGTGTGTGTGTGTGTGTGTGTGTGTGTGTGTGTGTGNGCAACTTTCATTGGTGTCGTCGTGACGCGACTTGCGTGAACGTTATGCATGTGGTTATAAACAAACAGGCCAAGTAAACAGGCGAACGTTGACACGTATACTGGAGGAATGACGTCATATTGCTGTGTGGATACTGTGTAAATGTTTAAACTTTTCTTGACTCTTGGACAGCTTCACGAAAGCAAAATGTAAACAAGCGCGGCTCATGAAAGCAGTAACAGTTTTACTTCAGAATGCAAGAAATCGGGCCCAAACATCACGCAGTACCTTTTAATGCTCCACTGTGTTACGAAAAGGATGAGATAAAGGACAAAGACTGGATTAAGAAAGAGGACGGAAGTAAAGACAAATAAGTTGGTGGAAGAAGGGTTGAGAATGGAACGAGGACGCAGGAGGGGTGATGAGTGAAAGATAGGAGATGGAGAAATGGAAACAGTGAGAGAAATGAGCATAAAGAGTGAATAATAAGATAAAACATAGTAAACACTGAATAGTGAGATGAAGAAGAAGAGATGATGATAAAGATGGCAAAGAGAAGGACACTATATTGATGACTTCCAGGAAATAATTCGCGAATGAAAGAGCTTATTTTAGATTAGTTGCGTCTGTAAGGATTGAGAAACTGGTGCGCAGGGTCTTCTGATGCAACCAAAGCCTCCAGCTCGAGGATCCTAGTGAACTCCCGTCCCAACATGGGCCACAGGCCGCTGTAATTTTACCTTGCAGTATCAAGTCGCAACGTAATTATGAATTTCTAAGAACTGAGGGTCTCACAGCTGTCTGTGAACATTAGTGTTCTGGTATGTGGCGCCATGTAGTCTGGTAGATAGATGTTTTGGAATTAACGGACTGCCTCATTCTTCATAGTATTAGAATGGAGACTAAGGCAGCAGTCTTTTCTGATACGGTGGTTCCTGCCTAAAAGGACACGTGACAGCAGCTTCACATCACAGAACACAGTTATATTCAGCCCTTACCTTTTTTTGCGTACTCCGAACAGAGAAGGCTATTTTTGGACTGCGGGTATGTAAGTCCTCTGCGGTTTAGTGAGTCGTCCGACAGGGAAAAAAGGAGTGGCGACTGAATATTGCGTAGCGTTGTACATGAAAACTATCCACGTCCCCATCTATGGGTGTCAATAGCACTCCCTTTTGTTAATATTCGTACCCATTTAGGTCATTTTTGACCATTGGCAGGATGTCACCTTAGAAGAAATTCTTCAGTTAGGCTTAAAATGTTTGGGTGAAGTACATTCTTTGGTTAAAACTTTTTATCACTAGGAGCACTTGGAATTTCAGTAGAAGTACTGATATAAAATACGAGTAAATTGTTAACACAGAAATGCACTAATGATTATTAAATTGTTACAAACTTTATTAACTCCACTACAAATTGCATTTGAGTCAGGATAGCGCAGTTGGTATAGTAACTTGCTACGGGCTGGACAGTCCGAGGATGGAATCCCCGTTGGGGGTGAGATTTTCCGAACCCGCCCATACCAGTCCCAGGGCCCACCCAGCTTCCTATACAATGGGTACCGGGTCATTCCTGGAGGTAAAGCGGTCGGGGCGTGGCTTTGACCACCAACCCCCATCTAGCGCCGAAGATAAATAAAGGGTAGTGCTATGCCTTTGTTAACCCTCTGTGCACTCATGTCCGGTTATAGGGTGAACTTTACGTTACTATTTGCAAACTGTGACCCTTCACAGAGGTGCAAAGGGGCTGAAACCTGTCGAAACTGCAAGGACAGCGTGTTCACTTAACGCCTGTACCCGTGTGCCTGAATGGTCAGTATCGACAGAATTGAAACTGAGTAGACCTACGCATCTGATCGTGCTGTGACGCACGTTCTGTATTCGTACACTTAACAGATACTTTCCTACAGCCAGCCACAAGCGCACACATCCCTTTTATCCATACCTGACCTGATTTAGAAACTCTGCCTCGTAAGTTTTACATTACGCTGCATTTCATCTGACATTATTGCAACACAATGAATAAAAATTAATGATGTCGCACAGCATCGCTTAGTTTGCCGTGTGCTGTGTTGTCTAGAAATATACAGCACTGAAAGCCCAGCCATTACAGTATCTGGCATCATTAGCAGTAACATTCATCGAATGACTGAGAAATGCAAATCAAAAGGCCGTGGAAACGTTACGTAATCGTAGGTCCCAACTATTTGAAAAAGTTGCAAAATTACATAACAGCTTCTTATGTTGTCGGGTTTTGATGTACCAGTTTCATATACAGGCTCAGGATAGAGACAGGTTGCGGCCTCTTGTGAATGCGGTAATGAACCTCCGTGTTCCATAAAATGTGGGGATTTCTTGACTAGCTGAGAAACTGTTAGTTTCTCAAGAAATTCTCTGCTCCATGTAGTTAGTTAGTTAGTTTCATATACAGGTCATTAAGGCAAGAACATGGGCTAGGGATGCAGGGGCTAGATACGTTCGTAAAACAGGTCGTAGCGTATAATGATATACGGTGTTGAAAAAAAGTAACATTGAGGACAAAAACGACCCAAGTAACTGTGTTCTTAAAACTTGATATCGTGCATGGGCAATGACTACAGAAAAGTGTTGGCAGGTTCTGTTTCCAGGGCAGAGACATATCTGGCTCGAAGAATGTGAAACTGAGTTAATGTAAGCAGGGTACTAATATGCTGCCTCAACCGAAGCAGCAGCTCTAGGAGTTGCCTTTCTAATGAAGTGACGTCATTGGATAGCAGTAGGTCAGGGGTAACCGCAGGAGGTCGGCAGCTTTATGCCTCAGCGCACAAAGAAGGACCAGCCGGTCTTTCCGCTGGTTCTTCATGTGTGCAGTAACAAATTCCCGGTAACTGCAAACGATTTCACTGGCCGATTACATAAGAGTCACGCCCGACCTGTCCCGTTCGCAAAAAAGTTGCTAAAAGACAATTTTGGTGTCGTTAATATCTGTCCATCCCAATTGTCCCTCCGTCTAACTATCCTTCTTTCCTCCTCCCTTCTGTCTGTCCGCATGGAACAGTGCTCTGCACGCCAAGAATCTAGTTTTAATGGGACAAATAGCGTTCACTGTGCATGAGGAAGACGTACGTGCGCCAGCCTGTACATAACGTGCTTGGTTTGTGGTTGAGTTCCACCCGGGGTACAATGATCACGGTTACCACTGTTACACTACAGCTTGGCTATTCCCACGACAAAGCTTGATAGTTTCCATGGTTCTCATCGTCACCGTGGTTCCCATAGATACCGTGATTAACAATGTTGCCACTGTTTTCATGTTTACGATACACGTGTGTTGATACTGTAGTAACGAAAAGTCCCTCAGATCCTTACATATAATAAGATCGGTTTGTGACTGAGTCACACCTGGGTTTCCACGGCGAAGACAGAGTTTGGTTTGTGAATAAAGTCACAAACCAGTTTGCATGGATACAGTAGAACTTGATTTGTGAGTGACGTCACCACGTCCTACGAACTGAAAGGAATTGCTGCCGAGTCGCGCATGCGCAAACTTCTGCACAATTTGTTATAATTATTTGCTTTTTTTTGTGATTTATTAATTTGTTGCTAATATGCTTGGTTTGTGATTGAGTCACACGCGGGTTATTTTGCTAAGACACAGGAACGGTAAGAACTTTTAAACGTAGTGGTATACGTGCTCTAACCACTGTGCTTTAAAGGGTTAGTTATGCATGCCATTCTTGGTACATTTCAATGGACACTGCGTCACTTTCCAGAAGGAAGGACGCTTCTTAACGGACGTCCGTTATCGATTTAATAATATTGATATGACTGTGGTGACAATGTGCAGTAAATACATCAAGTTCGGCAGCGAAAATATTGCGAGATCTGGATATTTTGGGTACAATTGTACTTTACATAGCATCCGCATTGGGTTACGTTCAAAGAAATGTACATCTAATGTTATTGAACTTAAAACACTAAATCATTTAAATAATGTTTTAATTTACGTAATACTTAGATGTCAAGTCTGTTAAACATTTTCGCAAATTTTGTAAATTAGTAGAATATAATACACAAATCTGTGTAACATACTCAAGAATAGTGTATTATACGACTAAAGAAAATAGTTAATGTCACATAAAGTGTTCGCTTTCCATGACGAAAAATGAAACTACTATTTAGATGAAGGAACAGAGCGTTTAAAGTTTTTTTTTAAACTGCTGTATCAACAAAGCATATTGACTGTATAGAGTGTCCAAATATCACAAACAGCAGGAACTTGAAATAAAGTGTGTGATTAACAGCATGTTCTGTTTTTATTTTGCAGTGACAATTACGTGTTTATGCTTACTTTATTAAGATTGTCGGTGTGTACCAACACGCTGTGATTTTAAAAATTGCTGGTAAACCGTTACAGTTCAACTGCGGTTTTAGGCATTTCCGGTACGATGGCCCGCTAAATTGGTACTTTGCAAATTGCCGGTAAGACTTACCGTTGCGCTGTCGTTTTTGCAAATTGCCGGTAAGACCGTTGCGCTGTCGTTTTTGCAAATTGCCGGTACGACGTTGCGCTGTGGTTTTACAAATTGCCGGTATGACGTACCGTTAATCTGCTGTTTTACGAACTGATGCGCTGTGGTTGCATCTTAAAAGCTACATACTGTAGATAACTTAAACCTTCTTTCCTTTTTCGCCTACTCACATTTATCTGCCAGCTGGGTCAGTGTTTCTTCCCCCGCAAACCGGCAGTCACGTGTTTCGTGACCTGTAGCGCTGGAAATCTCGCGTCGTCATCACGGCTGCGATATTCACTTTCTCTTTCTTCACGTTCTTCCGTTTATGTGTGACAACTCATTTACCTACAACGTCGTTTCCTTCCGACTGCCCAAAGACACACCGCACGTCAACTAAACCACTTGCAAGCTCAGTGACCTAATGAGCCTACCTTGACTTTCCAGTAGCTTTATACCACGTCATGTGACTACCAGCTTCCATGCACTTCAGGCTTCACAAGGCGGTTACAAACTTATCATTCCTTGTACCTTCGGTAATTTTCAAGCGAAGTATCCGTATTTGCTTTATTGATGTTGCATCGTCAGCTATGAACCTCGTCACAAAGCCTTTCCCATTGGACAGTAGGACTGTTACACAACAGTAGATGGCAGAGACGCCTGGCGGAAGCCAGCAGAGACTTTCACGCCCATGGTTTGAGTGTGTACTGCTGTTTCCACGGTTAGGTTACAGTGTTTGGAATTCTAAAGTGTAAAGTAAAGTGAGTAAATCAAGATCAAACGTTGAAACCAGCCTGGGGTCCACCCACGATATTATTCAGTAGACAAAGAGGATTCTTTACCTGGTGATAAAGAGACAGGGACGTAAAAATCACCATTTACCTCTACTCTAGTGCCGAGGTTAAGAATGAGTGGAGCTGTTCCTCCATCTCCCCACATGTATTTATAATGTAATATCTACTGAGTTTTCTCCGCTTCTGATACAATGCGTAACTGCACGCTGATTAACATCTGATTGTCACGGAACGTGACTTTTTACAGTGCACAGGGATTACTTCAACTGAGATGCGGTACGTAAGTATTATTATAGGTTTGAACTGCTTTCAGCCACTCAACTAATGAGGCCCATAAATGTAACAAATTACATAACGTTCAGCATATGATGGACGTATTGCCTGTAGTGCTTCTTGCGACCTCAGTTCACGTGTCTTTATTCAGTACGGTGCCTTGTAATAAGACGGGAAATTGGTAGGGCAGTTTTGGAGGAGAATCCGGAATCTTGACCCAGTACTTCAAGCGAGGATTTTGGCCGACGGATCTGTGTTGAAGCAGCTCTTCTCCGCGTTCTAGCAATTCTAAGTCGTTAAACTGCATGACGAGGTTCCTTTTGAAGCTTCCATTCTTGGAAATACTCCACACAGGCGTACATTGTATATCCATTTTAGGCATTACTGACGAGGTAAAAAGTAGAATGCTTTACGGAGAGGCAACTTCGGTCCGTCCGTCCCTCGTTCTAGCCGTCTCTCTTTTTGTAACCTAGTATCTAATTAAACGGTCTGTCGTATTTTTTCAAAACATTGTAAGGGGCTTTTTTTTGCAAAACGTTATCGAACAAGTGTGAGTTTTGACAAAATCGGAACTGTGACAGTGATCCTTCACTTAGTGGCATGAATGAAATTCTGCGCTTTGTTTCCATGCTTCTTAAGAGATACGGGTTGATTTGGTACAAAGGATCTTATTATAATGCCGTTAAGCAATTATAGGCTTTGTTGAAATCGGCACAGTAAAAGTCATGGTGTACTTAGGGTGCGTAATTGAAATTTGCTGGTACTTCTGCATTTGCCTTTATACTTAAGCAACATCTGGCACAAGATTTGACCACAGCAGTACTTTGACGTTTTATGATTTTCGCTGAAATTGGCGCAGTGAAAGCGCTGCTGTACATAGGGCATGAAGATTTTTATCAGTACTTTCCACGTCTATTATACGTTTTTGTGAAATTCAGTATAATTTATTTGCATATAATGCTCTTGAGCATTTGTGAATTTCGTGAAAATCGGCTCGGGAGTGCCGTGCGTTATTGCGACCGTAAACGAAGTTATATTTATGCGTCTCATGAAATCGTATGATATTTAGAAAGTAAGGAAGGCTATAATAAAGTCTGTGTAATATGTCATGAATGCACCACTTGCAGTCTGGTTTGACAAAAAAAATCTGGTTTAACTTTAAGATAAATGTTTTGCGACGTATGGCATGACATGGCGGTGATCATTCACACTGTGGTCTTCTGGGATACATGTGTCTTACTACACGGCGTTACATTCCAGAAGACAGTATTCCTTTATTCTTGTCGTAGGTTTCCCTTCGGTGTTCGATCTTCTTTTTCACCTACGAAACTACCCACCAATGACTGTGTTCCTATTTTTATATTGTTCATTCCCTGCACTGTCGATAATCAAATGACAACGCTCAGTCAAACGAAAAGCATTACATTGTTCCCAGATTTTTATATTGCAATATGCAATATATTATATTACATGTACGAGTGTTCAACGTGATATTGTAATATAGATATCTGGAAACAATATAGTGCGTTTGGTTGGTCTGAGTGTTGTGATTTCATTGTGTTCCTCTTCGTAAGTAACAACGTTGGAATGACAAAAGCAAAGCAAGGTATTGTTCTACGCTTTAGTTTTGTTCCGAAAGAGTGGGTGCGAGCCAAAAGGGCGTAAATCAAAGTTGATATTCCCATCAGAAGTAAGGGTTCAGCGTAACAGAACGCAACCAGCCAAAGGGCGTTAAACCGAAAACGAAAAGGCGTAAACTAAGAAGTTGTGTAAATCGGTAAGAAGCGTTAAAGCAAAGAAACTGGTGCAAAAAAGGCCTTGGTGTATAGTTTCCTATTACAGCTACCCTTCCACAATCTACTGCACTGGCCCTACAACTTCAACGACTCTCTATATTCTCATTTCCTTTCTCCAAACACTCACTTTACAGCCAACTCTCTGATCTGAAGTTCGACCCACATTTTCTCATTTCTTTGCCCATCAGAGCAGTCGTAGCGCTGTCAATACATCGACAGCAAGTTGAATCCCTCTGTCATTCCTGGCAGAGGGAGGTGGTTTCTATTCACTGCACCCAGACCGAAACTTTAACGCTCTCCAAACAACGTCTCTACCAGTTTCATTGGATTTAGTGAAACTGGATTTGAAGCTAACCACTTATCTTGATGTTGCACAAAGATGAGGAGTATATGGATCTAGTACTCCAATCCACTATGCTTTTGCAGGGCGTGGTTCTTAGTCAAGCACAGGCAGAATTTCATAAATTACTTCTGCCAATTCTTGGGGCCCACCCCGCCTCCTGCAAATGGGTGCAGGATTCCTTTCCTGGAGTAAAACGACCGCTGCATGGTGTCGACTAGGCACCCCACCCAACCCCGAAGTTGAGTATGGGTAGAGCCGTACCTCTTCTACCCCTCTGTGCAACCAGTGGCACATTACGGAGCGAAGTGTACCGTTCTTTGCGAATGATTGTCCTGTGCTTTGCTTCTCTCCGCTATACCAACACTGTTTATTAACCTGTATAAAGGCCGTCGTTGATATAGATAAGAAGGACTTACCACATCGGCTGTGTTCTCCGAAATTTGGCTTCTTGTCACAAGACAATTTACGGTGTCCAGTTCACGACACTAGACCAACCAAATGCACGGTATATCTCCTTAGATATTTATATTACGATGTCACATCGAATATTCCTACATGTTTCGATCCCGTATGGGATCATCTTCAGGGAATCAAATCACAGCAACACCGCACACAAACAAACTAGCAACATTTGCATGCAGTAGAAAGGTGTAAAAAGTTAAACAGTTAACATGTAGGCACTTATAATTGAATAAGAGTGGTGGATCCTGATATGCTATGTCTCAGAGGCAGCCTACGCACTTACCGGAGGATAACACAGTACAAAAATCCGATAAGAATCGAAACATATAGGAGTGTTCAACGTGATATTGCAATATAAATATCTAAGGAGCAGTACTGTGCATTTTGTTGGTATGAGTGTCATGAAGTGGTTATCGACAGTGCACGGAATGACCAATGTCAAAACAATTTAGGGTGCGTCGAATTTGAAGACTTGTTAATGGGTGTGTTTTATTGAATAACATTTTTTGTGCTTGATTAGGCGTGTGATTTACAGACCAGTGCTGTAAGTGCAATACGGCAATAAATATAGGCAGTTAACCTCCGTGGTCTTTGTCTAATGACTCTGTTGGAAGGTGCTGTTTAAAACATTCGCCTGAAGAGATACAAATTACAACTTTATTCACGAAATCAAATCTGGAGGGTCACCGACACAAAAAATGCTTGGCATGTAGCTGAGTTTATGCCAATTAGTATTCAGGATTAAATTTTCCTTACGATCCGCTTCCTGAATTTTAATGTTGTGGGTCGTGATCAACTGGAGAGAAAAATTTGAACCAAATTTCACAACCCAGTTCCCACTGAAGCTGCCAATAACTGAATGGTATTCAGCGCCATCATATTGTAAAATATTCAGAGCTGAGGAATGGGGGTGGGAAACTTAGACAAGAAGGTAAGATTGCAGGCTTCTTCAATGTGGCGCCATGTAATTGGGTAGATACGTAACAAAATTGTTGAAAGGATGAAGTCATGCGTAAAGGTCGCCCTCCATTACTAAGCTACACAGAGAGAGAGAGAAAGAGAGAGAGAGAGGCTTAGAAGAGCACGTAAAAGATGAAAATAAGAACGGAACAAGTCGGCGGGCCTAATTTCTGGCTTTAAGGAACTAATAACTTCTCAAAGAAATCGGCTGCGTCCTTTTTGAAAGTGGAGAAAATAAAAGGCAGTAGGTTCCTCAAAACGCTGGCATGTGTCTACCAAACTACACGGCGTTGCATTTCAAAGAACAGCATTCACTACTGTGAGAACCTCGAATGACTTTAAATGTGAAGTGATTATGTTGATTGCGGCCACATACAATTATTAACATAAAATTATTTGTTTCTCCCTTTTCCTTATATACGTCTGTGTTTTATTCTTACTTAGTTAATGAATTAAGATAAGCGTCAGGATATGACCCTGTGTGTTCTGGAAGATAACGTATAGCGACTGGCTAAGGGCTGGACGGTCCGGAGATCGAATTCCCGTGGACGAGAGATTTTCCGCACCCGTCCAGACCGGCCCTGCTGCCTACCCAGCCTCCTGTACAATGGATACGGGGTCTTTCTCAGAGGTAAAGCGGCCTGGGCATGGGGCTATCCACCCCACTCCCTTCTAGCGCCGAGGCTAACGAAAGGGTCTTTATGCCTGTATAAGGACTCCTTTACTATTTACCTGCCTTCCTCATCAGAATAGACGACTAGTGTTCAATAATATGCATGAAAATTAATATTGTTCATTAGCATACATGTAGGCTGATGTTAAAGACGGCAATTTCCTATAAATCGCATTACACTTTACCAGAATACATGGCGTCATGTCACAAAAACTCTTATCGTCATGGACCAGTTTAACATATTGCAGGTTTCCTGCTAGGATGACAAGACTGTAAAACCTGTACCCCGTGGAGTAGTACACAGGGTTTATTAAGGCGTTCTTTACTTCCGTTGCGTTGTACGTATTTACAGTATAAGAGTATGTGTAATTCATTTAGCGCCATAAGAAGAGTACATGTCTGGCGTACGTTTGGAAGATGAGGTCTGTGGGATTGGGGTAAACAAAGAGTATAATACGGCGCGTAAAGACAGTCGGAGGTTACAGAGAAGTGTTGATCGACCAAATGTGCTGAAATGGGAATTTGGTGAACAGAACTGTATCCCTGCTTGTTAGTGACTTGGTGATGGCTCCCATAAATGCTTTTCTTCTCCCACTGGAGCACAGTTAGTACGTTTGTATGCATTGTCAGAAACGCCCTATTTAAATATCTTGGAAAACTGCGGGAGAGTTGGGGTCCCGAACTGAATTTTGCAGGACATGGAGACAGAGGTCTTTAAAACTCGAAAAGAAACTGGACTGTACCGGGAAAATCGTTACGAATCGGATTCCTACAGGAGGACTGTTGTTATTCCGTTGTGTGTGTGGCATGTTGTTGCGATCTTAAGATCTGTGCTTTCTAGTTCATAAATTTCTTAGGTTTTTGCTCCACTCTTCTTTTATGTACTTCTGTTAACTCAGTTACATTTTTGTAATTCTTTTCCGTAGTATATCACATGTGAAGTGCGTGGGTCCCTGTTCGGAAATCACAGACACAAATTTTTGCAAAGACGATTCTCTTTTTTTCTTGTCCATATAATCCTCTATTCTTGTCTTCGACAGTAGTTCAAATTGTTCGTAAATACAGATTAGTAAACTTTTACACCAGTCGAATGTTCACTGTCACCGCAATGGTCAAAATAATGTGCCAAGTTCGACTTCTATTCCTTATCTTCATCAATATTTGGACCGGTCCTGGTTAAAGTCTGTTGTAATCTGGGCGATCATTTGTAGTTCAGGCACAATAATTTTGGCTCTGATCAACGCGTCTAGAATTGAATTGAACATTCTTGAGTTCAGAGGGTGGCAATTAATTTGTGAACTATAGGGAAATCATATAGTAATCTCATTAGTGTGGCAGAATTTTCTTGTTGAAATCTTGCATTATGTATTGGAACATAGTAGAACACTGTTTTATGTGGTTATTAATTTGGATAGCAGTGAGACATCATGTCATCCACCCGAGCGTGCGCCACCTATTGTCCGAGGCCCTCCGAAAAGACCTGATAATAGGCTAGGAATGCTGATGGCAGAGTCAGCTTGCGCGTCTGCAATGGCGTCCCGGCTTTTCAAGGAGAAAAATGTCAATGCTGGTAGTCTTTAGAAGCACGAAACTTTCTCCTGTCACCTGGGGCACCTGTCTTGCCAAAGTCGCTACCCCCAAGTCAGGTTCTGAGGAGTCCATATCACCAGGGGCTCGGGTAGGAGTTAGTATGAGAATTGCGGGCCTAAGTGCTTGGAAATGAAGAGTGACGGTCAATAACCTTGAAGTTCGACCAAGACACCACAAGGCCACTGTCGGATTCGTCCGGCAGGCAGGATTTGATATACTCCCAGAAGTACATTTACTGATATTTTCACCGCTTATTCGAAAGTTTTGATATTTGAAAATACGGTTCTGACCTTTTCCACACAGCAAGTGGCAGGAAACAAAGCAAGTACTGAGTCACACGGGGAAACTTGTTACTTAAACTCGCGAACTTACCTTCAACTGGCCAGTAAAGTTTGCTCCTGCGGCTGAGTTACTTGCTCACTTGCCTACTTCAGGGTAACAGGAAACTTCTTCTTGCTCACATGCCTACTGCAACAGGGAAGTTCTACGTCCTGACTTGCCTACTTTAAGGCAACAGGAATCTTCTTCGATCACACTGGGACATTCAACGGGAAGTCCAGCGGCCACCACCACTT
>BLKM01000914.1:0-16658 GCA_013340265.1 Coptotermes formosanus | reverse complement strand
GTAAGTTTAATACTCATAAATAACAAACCCACACCTAAAACTTGCTCCTTATTCCGGCCATAATTTCTTCCAACTACTTGTACAAACCGTGTAGAAGAGAGTACATTTATATGAATGGGAAGCAAGTGTGCAACCACAAATTGTTTGTTTCTCACATCCACTGCACATTAGCAGCTGGAGCGTGTGCATTTTAGTATAAAGGGTTATATTTATACATGTACATTTCTAATTTCTTTACTGTAAATTTATTCATTCTCAGTCGCTAAAAAGCAATTATTATCTAAGTAACCGATGAAGATTATTCGTACTTATGTGTTAGGTAAGATTTAGTTTTGATACCAACCAATACTGTAATCAATGTAAGGCAATGAATTTGATTTATTTTGTAATAAATAAATAACTTTTGTCATCTTAATCATTAGAAAATAAACCCGCCTCCTATTCGGTCGAAGAAACTATATATAACCAAAAACTTATTTCCTCTAATGATGTACACGAAATACAGTATCAACATATTTTTTAATGTCTGAGAAGCTTAAAGGAATGAAAATAATGCATTGCAATGAAAGGTAAGTATAGTTACCAATCAATACATTCTTCAAATTCCATTAGATTTCACTCTGGAAGCTAAAATTGGCTTCTAGTAAGACTTCTGGATGTGGTTATTATACTTACCAATAAGGATTGTGTCTCCTTTTGATAAAAGCGTGCGAAAGAAGGGCAGAACTGACCAAACTATGCTTGAAGGAGGATTATAATTGATTATAAACCTACATGAATCTCTATGTTACATCACGTTTCGTCAAAAATCTCTTCCATGTACGTAGAGTGAGAGGCTGTTTTTCAATCAAATCCGTTGGCGTAATTCAGCTCATATCTTCGTAAAGCTGTATCCTTAATTTAAAAAAGAGTGTCAATATATTTTGTGAAGTCTAAGACGGTTGAATACATAAAATTATTACATCCAAATTATTGGTAAGAATACTTACCACTCAATAAAATATCAATATTTTGTTACAATTTCTTTCTGGATCGCAAAAAATGATGTCAAATTAGACTTTATTGGGTTGTAATTATATTTACCTTTAATTTTGGAGGTTTCTCTTTATGTAATAATGTGTATAAAGAGTAGAATTGATTGAACTTACCTTAAGGTAAGTTTAATACTCACAAATAACAAACCCACACCTAAAACTTGCTCCT
This sequence comes from Coptotermes formosanus, assembly GCA_013340265.1. NCBI lineage: Eukaryota > Metazoa > Arthropoda > Insecta > Blattodea > Rhinotermitidae > Coptotermes > Coptotermes formosanus. The sequence goes on along the minus strand of BLKM01000914.1, from coordinate 15,455 downwards.
TATTCCGGCCATAATTTCTTCCAACTAATTGTACAAACCGTGTAGAGGAGAGTACTTTTAAATAAATCGGAAGCAAGTGTGCAACCACAAATTGATTGTTTCTCACATCCACTGCACATTAGCAGCTGGAGCGTGTGTATTTTAGTATAAAGAGTGATATTTGTACATGTACATTTCTAATTATTTACTGTAAAAATATTCATTCTCAGTCGCTGAAAAGCAATTATTTCTAAGTATCCGATGAAGATAATTCGTTCCTAAGAATATGTTAGGTAACATTTATTTTGATACCAAACATGCTGTAATCAATGTAAGGCAATGAATTTGATTTATTTTGTAATAAATAAATAACTTTTGACATCTTAATCATTAGAAAATAAACCCCCCTCCTATTCGGTCGAAGAAACTATATATAACCAAAATTATTTCCTCTAATGATGTACACGAAATACAGAATCAACATATTTTTAATGTCTGAGAAGCTTAAAAGAATGAATTGCAATGAAAGGTAAGTACAGTTACCACTCAATATATTCTTCAAATTCTATTAAATTGAAGTCCTCAAGCTAAAATTGGCTTCTAGTAAGACTTCTTGATGTGGTAATTATACTTACCCATAAGGATGGTGTCTCCTTTTGATAAAAGAGTGCGTAAGAAGGGCAGAACTCACCAAACTATGCTTGAAGGAGGATTATAATTCATTATAAACCTACATGAATGTCTATGTTACATCACGTTTGGTCAAAAATCTCTTCCAAGTACGTAGAGTGAGAGGCTGTTTTTCAATCAAATCCGGTGGCGAAATTCAGCTCATATCTTCGTAAAGCTGTATACTTAATTTAAAATAGAGTGTCAATATATTTTATGAGGTCTAAGACGGTTGAACACATGAAATTATTACATCGAAATTATTGGTAAGAATACTTACCACTCAATAAACTATTAATATTTTGTTACAATTTCCTTCTGGATCGCAAAAAATCGTGTCAAATTAGATTTTATTGGGTGGTAATTATACTTACCTTTAATTTTGGATGTTTCTCTTTATGTAATAATGTGTATCAAGAGAAGAATTGATTGAACTTACCTTAAGGTAAGTTTACTACTCATAAATAACAAACCCACACCTAAAACTTGCTCCTTATTCCGGCCATAATTTCTTCCAACTAACTGTACAAACCGTGTAGAGGAGAGTAGAGTACATTTATATGAATGGGAAGCAAGAGTGCAACCACAAATTGATTTTTCTCACATCCACTGCACATTAGCAGCTGGAGCGTGTGCATTTTAGTATAAAGGGTGATATTTGTACATGTACATTCCTAATTTTTTTACTTTAAAAATATTCATTCTCAGTCGCTAAAAAGCACTTATTATGTAAGTAACCGATGAGGATGATTCGTACTTATGTGTTAGGTAATATTTACTTTTGATACCTACCAAGGCTGTAATCAATGTATGGCAATGAATTTGATTTATTTTGTAATAAATATATACCTTTTGTCATCTTAATCATTTGAAAATTACAGACGCCTACTATTCGGTCGAAAACTTAAATATATATTTCAAAACTTCTTTCCTCTAATGATGTACACGGAATACAGAATCAACAATTTTTTTAATATCTGAGAAGCTTACAAGAATGAAAATAATGCATTGCAATGAAAGGTAAGTATAGTTACCACTCAATACATTCTTCAAATTCCATTACATTTCTGTCCTCAAGCTAAAATTGGCTTCTAGTAAGGCTTCTAGATATGGTAATTATACTTACCAATAAGAATGGTGTCTCTTTTTGATAAAAGAGTGCGTAAGAAGGGCAGAACTGACTAAACTATGCTTGAAGGAGGAATATAATTCATTATAAACCTAAATGAATCTCTAAGTTATATCACGTTTGGTCAAAAACTCTTCCAAGTACGTAGAGTGTGAGGCTGCTTTTTCAATCAAATCCGTTCGCTAAACTGAAGCTCATATCTTCGTAAAGCTGTATCCTTAATATAAAATAGTGTGTCAATATATTTTGGAAGGTCTAAGAAGGTTGACCACATGAAATTATTACATCGAAATAATTGGTAAGAATACTTACCACTCAATAAACAATCAAAATTTTGTTAAAATTACTTTCTTGATCCCAAAAAATCATATCAAATAAGATTTTATTCGGTGGTTATTATACTTACCTTTAGTTTTGGAGGTTTCTCTTTATGTAATAATGTGTATTAAGAGTAGAATTGATTAAAATTACCTTAAGATAAGTTTAATACCCATAAATAACAAACCCACACCTGAAACTTGCACCTTATTGCGGCCAAAATTTCTTCCAACTACTAGTTCAAACCTTCTATAGTCGACCACTTTTAAATGAATGGGAAGAAAGTGTGCAATCACAAATTGTTTCTTTCTAACATCCACTGCACATAAGTAGCTGGAGGGTGTGAATTTGAGTTGAAAGTGTGTTATTTGTACATGTAAAATTCTAATTATTTGTACTGTTAAAATATTCATTCTCAGTCGCTGAAAAGCAATTATTTCTAAGTATCCGATGAAGATTATTCGTACCTATGAATATGTTAGGTAACATTTACTTTTGATACCTACCAAAGCTGTAATCAATGTAAGTCAAAGAATTTGATTTATTTTGTAATAAATTAATAACTTTTGTCACCTTAATCAATAGAAAATTAAACCCGCCTCGTATTCGGTCGAAGAAACTATATATATAACCAAAACTTATTTCCTTTAATGATGTACACGAAATACAGAATCAACATATTTTTTTATGTCTGAGAAGCTTAAAAGAATGAAAATAATGCATTGCAATGAAAGGTAAGTATATTTACCACTAAATACATTCTTCAAATTCCAATAACTTTCAGTCCTCAAGCTAAAATTGGCTTCTAGTAAGACTTCTTAATGTGGTAATTATACTTACCAATAAGGATGATGTCTCCTTTTGAAAAAAGAGTGCGTAAGAACGGCAGAACTGACCAAACTATGCTTGAAGGAGGATTACAATTCATTATAAACCTACATGAATCTGTATATTACATCGCGATTGGTCAAAAAACTCTTCCAAGTACGTAGAGTTAGAGGGTGCTTTTTCAATCAAATCCATTGGTAAAATTGAACTGATATCTACGTAAACCTGTAACCTTAATTTAAAATAGAGTGTCAATATATTTTTGAAAGTCTAAGAAGCTTGAACACATGAAATTATTACATCGAAATAATAGGTAAGAATACTTACCACGCAATAAACTATCAAAATTTTGTTAAAATTTCTTTCTGGATCACTAAAAATCATATCAAATGAGATTTTAATGGGTGGTAATTATACTTACCTTTAAGTTTGTAGGTTTCTCTTTATGTAATAATGTGTATTAAGAGTAGAATTGATTGAACTTACCTTAAGGTAAGTTTAATACTCATAAATAACACACCCACACCCAAAAAATGCACCTTATTGAGGCCATAATTTCTTCCAACTACTTGTTCAAACCGTGTATAGGAGAGTACTTATATATGAATGGGAAGAAAGTGTGCAAACACAAATTGATTGTTTCTCACATCCACTGCACATAAGCAGCTGGAGCGTGTATTTTAGTCTAAAGGGTGATATTTGTACACGTACATTTCTAATTTTTTTACTGTAAAATTATTCATTCTCAATCGCTGAAAAGCAAATATTATCAAAGTTACCGATGAAGATGATTCGTACTTATGTATATGTTAGGTAACATTTACTTTTGATACCTACCAATTCTGTAACAATGTAAGGCAATAAATTTGATTTATCTTGTAATAAATTAATACCTTTTGTGATCTTAATCATTAGAAAATTAAAGATGCCTACTATTCGGTCGAAAACTTAACTATAGGTAACAAAACTTCTTTCCTCTAATGATGTACACGAAATACAGAATCAACATAATTTTTTTAATGTCTGAGAAGCTGAAAAGAATGAAATTAATGAATTGAAGTGAATGGTAAGTAAACTTACCACTCAATGCTTTCTTCAAATTTCTTTAAGTTTTCAATCCTCAAGCTAAAATTGGCTTAAGGAAAGAATTTTTGATGTGGTAATTGTACTTACCAATAAGGATGGTGTCTCCTTTTGATAAAAAAAGTGCGTAAGAAGGGCAGACCTGAGCATACTATGCTTGAAAGAGGATTATAATTCATTAGAAAACCTACATGAATCTGTAAGTTATATCACGTTTTGTCAAAAAACTCTTCCAATTACGCAGAGTGAGAATCTGCTTTTTCAATCAAATCCGTTGGCGAAACTGAAGCTCATATCTTCGTAAAGCTGTATCCCTAATTTAAAATAGAGTGTCAAAATTTTTTGAAAGGTCTAAGAATGTTGAACACATTAAATTTTTACATCGAAATAATTGGTAAGAGTACTTATCACTCAATAAACTATCAAAATTTTGTTAAAATTTCTTTCTGGATCATTAAAAATCATGTCAAATGTGATTTTATTGGGTGGTAATTATACTTACCTTATGTTTGTAGGTTTCTCTTTATGTAATAATGTGTATTAAGAGTAGAATTGATTGAACTTACCTTAAGGTAAGTTTAATACTCATAAATAACAAACCCACACCTAAAACTTGCACCTTATTCCGGCCATAATTTCTTCCAACTACTTGTACAAACCGTGTACAGGAGAGTACCTTTATATGAATGGGAACAAAGTGTGCAACCACAAATTGATTGTTTCTCACATCAACTGCACATAAGCAGCTGGAGGGTGTGTATTTTAGTCTAAAGGGTGATATTTGCACATGTAAATTTCTAATTTTTTGTACTGTAAAAATATTCATTCTCAGTCGCTGAAAAGCAATTATTATCAAAGTAACCGATGAAGATGATTCGTACGTATGTATATGTTAGGTAACATTTACTTTTGATACCTACCAATGCTGCAATTAATGTAAAGCAATGAATTTGACTAATTTTGTAATAAATTAATACCTTTTGTCATCTTAATCTTTAGAAAATTAAGAACGCCTAATATTCGGTTGAAAACTTAACAATATGTACCAAAAATTTCTTTCCTCTAATGATGTACACCTAATACAGAATCAACATATTTTTTAATGTCTGAGAAGCTTAAAAGAATGAAAGTAATGAATTGCAATGAAAGGTAAGTATATTTACCTCTCAATACATTCTTAAAATTCCATTAAATTTCAGTCCTCAAGTAAAATTGGCTTCTAGTAAGACTTCTTGATGTGGTAATTATACTTACCAATAAGGATGGTGTCTCCTTTTGATAAAAGAATGCATAAGAAGTGCAGAACTGACGAAACTTTGCTTTAAGGAAGATTAAAATTCATTATAAACCTACATGAATCTCTTAGTTACATCACTTTTCATCGGTTAGTTAGAAATAATTGCTTTTCAGCTACTGAGAATGAATATATATACAGTAAATAAATTAGAACTTTTCATGTACAAATATCACCCTTTAGACTAAAATACAAACCCTCCAGCTGCTTATGTGCAGTGGATGTGAGAATCAATCAATTTGTGGTTGCACACTTTCTTCCCATTCATTTAAAAGGAGTCTCCTATACACGGTTTGAACTATTAATTGGTAGAAATTTTGGCAGCAATAAGGGGCAATTTTGAGGTGTGGGTTTGTTATTTATGAGTATTAATCTTACCTTCAGGTAAGCTCAATCAATTCTACCCTTAATGCACAATATTACATGATGAGAAACCACCAAACTTAAAGGTAAGTATAATTACCACCCAATAAAATCTCATTTGACATCATTTTTAACGATCCAGAAAGAAATTTTAACAAAATTTTGAGAGTTTATTGAGTGGTAGGTGCTATTACCATTCATTTCTATTTAATAATTTCATGTGTTCAATCTTCCTAGACCTCACAAAATATATTGACATTGTACTTTAAATGAACGACACAGCTACACGAAAATATGAGCTTTAGTTTCGCTAACGGATTAGATTGTAAATAGGAGCGTCTCACTCTACGTATTTGGAAGAGTTTTTTTGAAGAAACGTGATGTAACATAGAGATTCATTTAAGTTTATAATGAATTATAATCTTCCTTCACGCAATGTTTGGTCATTTCTACACTTCTTACGCCGTCTTTTATCAAAAGGAGACAACATACTTATTGGTAAGTAAAATTACAACATCAAAAATTCTTTCTTGAAGCCAATTTTAGCTTGAGGATTGAAAACTTACAGAAATTTGAAAAAAGCACTCAGTGGTAACTATACTTACCATTCACTTCAAATCTATAATTTCATACTTTTCAGCTTCTCAGACATAAAAAATATGTTGATTCTGTATTTCGTGTACATCATTAGAGGAGAGTAGTTCTGGTTAGATATATTTAAGTTGTCGACCGAATAGAAGGCGTTTTTAATTTTCTAATGATTAAGATGACAAAAGTTATTAATTTAATACAAAATAAATCAAATTCATTGCCTTACATTGATTACAACATTGGTAGGTACCAAGGATAAATGTTACCTAACATATACATAAGTACAAATCATCTTTAACGGTTACTTGGAAATAAATGCTTTTCAGCGACTGAGAATGAATATTTTTACAGTACAAAAAATTAGAACTTTACATGTGCAAATATCACCCTTTAGACTAGAATACGTACCCTCCAGCTGCTTATGTGCAGTGGACGTGAGAAACAATCAATTTGTGGTTGCACACTTTCTTCCCATTCATTTAAAAGGAGTCTCCTGTATATGGTTTAAACTAGTAGTTGGAAGAAATTTTGGCCGAAATGAGGGCAATTTTGATGTGTGGATTTGTTATTTATGAGTATTAATCTTACCTTCAGGTAAGTTCAATCAATTCTACCCTTAATACACATTAATGCATGAAGAGAAACCTCCAAACTTAAAGGTAAGTATAATTACCACCCAATAAAATCTCATTTTACATGATTATTGGCGATCCAAAAAGAAATTTTAACAAAATTTTCAGAGGTTATTGAGTGGTAAGTATTCTTACCATTCAATTCAATTTAATAATTTCATGTGTCAAAATTTCTTAGATCTCCCAATATAAATGGACACTGTTTTTTAAAAGAAGGATAAAGCTTTACGAAGATATGAGCTTCACTTTCGCCAACGGATTTGATTGAAAAAGCAGCTTCTCAATTTACGTACTTCTAAGAATTTTTTTTACAAACGTGACATTACGTTGAGATTCATGTTGTTATCATGAATTTTAATCTTCGTTCAGTCAAAGTTTGGTTATTTCTACCCTTCTTACGCCCTCTTTTATCAAAAGGAGAAAACATCCTTGTTGGTAAGTATAATTACCACATCAAATTTCTTTCTTGAAGCCAATTTTAGCTTGAGGATTGAAAACTTAAAGAAATTAGAAGAAAGCAATGAGTGGTAACTATACTTACCATTCACTTCAATTCTATAATTTCGTTATTTCCGCTTCTCAGATATTAAATATATGTTTATTATGTATTTCGTGCACATCAGTAGAGGAGAGAAGTTTTGGTTAGATATATTTAAGGTTTGGACCGAATAGTTGTCGTGTTTAATTTTCTAATGATTAAGTTGACAAAAGTTATTAATTTATTACAAAATAAATCAAATTCATTGCCTTACATTTATTACAGCATTCGTAGGAATCAAAAGTAAATGTTACCTAACATATACATAAGTACGAGTAATCTTCTTCGGTTACTTAGAAATAATTGATTTCAGCGACTGAGAATGAATATTTTTACAGTAAAAAAATTAGAACTTTACACGTACAAATACCACGCTTTAGACTAAAATACACACCCTCCAACTGCTTATGTGCAGTGGACGTGAGAAACAATAATTTGTGGTTGCACACTTTCTTCCCATTCATTTAAACGGAGTCTCCTATACACGGTTTGAACAAGTAGTCGGAAGAAATTTTGGCCTCAATAAGGTGGATGTTTGAGGTGTGGGTTTGTTATTTATGAGTAATAATCTTACCTTTAGTTAAGTTCAATCAATTCTACCCTTAATACACATTATTACATCAAGAGAAACATCCAAACTTAAAGGTAAGTATAATTACCACACAATAAAATCTCATTTGACATAAGTTTTATCGATCCAGAAAGAATTTTAACAAAATTTTGAGAATTTATTGAGTGGTAAGTATTCTTATCATTCAATACAATTTAATAATTTCATGTCTCAAAAATTCTTAGACATCACAATGTATATTGACACTGTATTTTAAAACAAGGATGCAGCTTTACGAAGATATGATCTTGACTTTCGCCAACGGATTTGATTGAAGAAGCAGCCTCCCACTTTACGTACTTGGAAGACTTTTATCACCAAAAGTGACGTAATTTAGAGTTTCGTGTAGTTATCATGAATTTTAATCTTCCTTCAATCAATGTTTGTTCATTTCTACACTTCTTACGCACTCTTCTATCAAAAGGAGACAACCATCCTTATTGGAAAGTAAAATTACAACATCAAAAATTCTTTCTTGAAGCCAATTTTAGCTTTAGGTTTGAAAACTTAAAGAAATTTTAAGAAAGCATTCAGTGGTAACTATACTTACCATTCTCTTCAATTCATTAATTTCATTCTTTTGAGCTTCTCAGACATTAAAAATTAGCTGATTCTGTATTTCGTGTTCATCATTAGAGGAGAGAAGTTTTGGTTAGATATATTTAAGTTTTCGACCGAATAGTTGGCGCGTTTAATTTTCTGATGATTAAGATGACAAAAGTTATTAATTTATTACAAAATAAATCAAATTCATTGCCTTACATTTATTACAGCATTCGTAGGAATCAAAAGTAAATGTTACATAGCATATACATAAGTACGAACAATCTTCATCGGTTACTTAGAAATAATTCCTTTTCAGCGACTGAGAATGAATATATTTACAGTAAAGAATTAGAACTTTATATGTACAAATATTTCCCTTTAGACTAAAATACACACCCTGCAGCTGCTTATGTGCAGTGGACGTGAGATACAATCAATTTGTTGTTGTACACTTTCTTCCCATTCATTTAAATTGTGTTTCCTATACACGGTTTGAACAAGTAGTTGTAAGAAATTTTGGCCTCAATAAGGTGCACGTTTCAGGATTGGGTTTGTTATTTATGAGTATTCATCTTACCTTCAGGTAAGTTCAATCAATTCTACTCTTAATACACATTATTACATGAAGAGAAACTTTCAAACTTAAAGGTAAATATAATTACCACCAAATAAAATCTCATTTCACATCATTTTTAGCTTTCCAGAAAGAAATTTTAACAAAATATTAAGAGTTTATTTAGTGGTAAGTCTTCTTACCATTCAGTTCAATTTAATATTTTCATGTGTCCAACATTCTTAGACTTCCCAATATATATTGACACTGTATTTTAAAAGAAGTTTGCAGGTTTACGAAGATATGAGCTTCAGTTTCATCATCGGATTTGATTGAAAATAGGAGCCTCTCACTCTACGTATTTGGAAGAGTTTTTTGACGAAACATGATGTAACATAGAGATTCATGTAGGTTTATAATGAAGTATAATCTTCCTTCAAGCAAAGTTTGGTCATTTCTACACTTCTTACGTCCTCTTTTATCAAATGGAGACACCATCCATATTGGAAAGTTTAATAACAACATCAAAAATTCTTTCTTGAAACCAATTTTAGCTTGAGGTTTGAAAACTTAAAGAAATTTGAAGAAATTATTCAGTGTTCACTATACTTACCATTCACTTCAATTCATTAATTTCATTCTTTTCAGCTTCTCAGAGATTAAGGATATGGTGATTCTGCATTTCGTGTACATAATTAGAGGAGAGAAGTTTTGGTTACGTATAGCTAAGTTTTCGACCGAATAGTAGGCGTGTTAATTTTCTAATAATTAAGATGACAAAAGTTATTAATTTATTACAAAATAAATAAAAAATTTCATTGCCTTACATTTATTACAGCATTCGTAGGAATCAAAAGTAAATGTTACCTAACATATACATAAGTACGAGTAATCTTCGTCGGTTACTTAGAAATAATTCCTTTTTCAGCGACTGAGTATGAATATTTTTACAGTAAAATAATTTGAACTTTACATGTACAAATATTTCCCTTTAGACTAAAATACACACCCTCCAGCTGCTTATGTGCAGTGGACGTGAGATACAATCAATTTGTTGTTGTACACTTTCTTCCCATTCATTTAAAAGCTGTTTCCTATACACGGTTTGAACAATTAGTTGTAAGAAATTTTGGCCTCAATAAGGTGCACGTTTGAGGTGTGGGTTTGTTATTTATGAGTATTAATCTTACCTTCAAGTAAGTTCAATCAATTCTACCCTTAATACACATTATTACATGAAGAGAAACTTCCAAACTTAAAGGTAAGTATAATTATCACCTAATAAAATCTCATTTGACATCTTTTTTAGCTATCCAGAAAGAAATTGTAACAAAATTTTAAGAGTTTATTCAGTGGTAAGTATTCTTACAATTCAATTCAATTTAATAATTTCATGTGTCCAACATTCTTAGACTTCCCACTATATATTGACACTGTATTTTAAAAGAAGTTTGCAGGTTTACGAAGATATCAGCTTCAGTTTCATCATCGGATTTGATTGAAAATAGNATGTAGTTATAATGAATTTTAATCTTCCTTCAAGCAAAGTTTGGTCATGATAAAGCTATATGAATCTCTATGTTACATCACGTTTTGGCAAAAATCTCTTCCATGTTGGTACAGTGAGAGGCTGCTATATTCAAGGTAATCCTTTTGTGAAACACAAGGACATAACGTCGCAAAATTGTATCCTACATTTGAAACAGTGTCAACATATTTTCCCAGGACTAAGAATCTTGAATTCATGAAAATATTATATTGAAATTAATAGTAAGAGTACATAAACCCTTTAAAATGTAAAAAATTCGTTAAACTTTCTTTCTGCAACATTAAGAAACATGTCAAATAAGATTTTATTGGGTGGTAATTACACTTACCTTTAATTTTGGAGGTTTCTGTTGATGAAATAATGTGTATTAAGTGTTGAATTGATTGAACTTATATTAACGTAAGATTAAAAACCATAAATAACGAACCCAAAACTCAAACATTCACCATAGTGCGGCAGAAATCTCTTCCAAGGTACGTGTTCTAACCGTATATGGGAGATTTTTTCTATATGGAGGGGAAGATAATTTGCAACCACAAATTTGTTATTTTTCACATCAAATGTAAATAAGTAGCTACAGAGTGTGCATTTTTGCCTAAAAATTGATATTTAAACATGTAACGTTCTAATATATTTTACTGTAAAAATATTCATTCTCAGACGCTGAAAAGCATTTATTTCTAAGAAACCGATGAAATTTATTGGTACATATGCAAACGTTAGATTACATTTTATTTTGATACCTACCAATGCTGTAATCAATGTACGGCAATGAATTTGTTTGATTTGTAAAAAATACACAAATTTTGTCATATGAATTTTTTGAAAATTAAAGACGCTTACAATTCGTGTGAAAACTTAACTATATCTGACCAAAATTCTTTCCGCCAATTCTATACAAGAAATACAGAATCAACATATTTTTTTAATGTCAGAGAAGCTTAAAAGAATGAAAATAATGCATTGGAAATAATGGTAAGTATAGTTACCACTCAATAAATTCTTTGATTTTCGTTAAGTTTTCAATCCTCAAAGCTAAAGTAGGTGTAAAGAAAGGTTTTTTGAAGTAGTAAGTATTCTTACCAATAAGGACGGTGTCTTCATTTGGTAAAACAATGCGTAAGAAGGGTAGAACTGACTAAACTTTTCTTGAAGGAAGATTAAAATTCATGAAAAAGCTACATGAATCTCTATGTTATATCACGTTTGTGCAAAAAACTCTTCCAAGTACGTAGAGTGAGAGGCTGCTATTTTAAATCAAGTCGGTTTGCGAAACAGAAGCACATAACTTCGTAATAATGTATCCTACATTTAAAATACAGTTTCAACATAATTTGGAGGTCTAAGAAGTTTGAACACATGAAAATATTATATTGAAATGAAGGGTGAGCATACTTACCACTCATTAAACTTAAAAATTCGTTAAGCTTTCTCTCTGCAACGCTATAAACGATGTCAAAAGAGATTTTATTGGGTGGTAATTATACTTACCTTTAACTTTGAAGTTTTCTCTTGATAAAATAAAGTGTGTTAAGAGTAGAATTGATTGAACTTACATTAAGGTAAGATTAAAATCCATAAATAACAAACCCAAAACTCTAACATTCACCATAGTTCGTCCTAAATCTCTTCCAAGTTACGTGTTCAAACCGTATATGGGAGACTCCATCTATATGGATGGGAAAATAATTTTCAACCACAAATTATTTATTTTTCACATCCACTGTACATAAGTAGCTGGAGGGTGTGCATTTTAGTCTTAAAAGGATTATTTGTACATGAAAAGTTTTAATATATTGTACTGTAAAAATATTCATTCTCAGACGCTGAAAAGCAATTATTACTAAGAAACCGATTAAATTGATTGGTACTTATGTAAACGTTAGGTAACATTTTATTTTGATACCTACCAATGCTGTAATCAATGTACGGCAAGATTTTGTTTGATTTGTAAAAAATACACAAATTTTGTCATCTTAATTATTTGAAAATCAAAGACGCTTACTATTCGGCCGAAAGCTTAACTATATCCGACCAAAATGCTTTCCACCAATTATATACAAGAAATACAGAATCAACATTTCTTTTAATGTCAGAGAAGCTTAAAGGAATGAAAATAATGCATTGGAAATATTGGTAGGTATAGTTACCACTCAATAAATTCTTCGATTTTCGTTAAGTTTTCAATCCTCAAAGCTAAAATAGGTGTAAAGAAAGGTTTTTTGAAGTGGTAAGTATACTTACCAATAAGGACGGTGTCTTCATTTGGTAAAATAGTGCGTAAGAAGTGTAGAACTGACTAAACTTTTCTTGAAGGAAGATTAAAATTAATGAAAAAGCTACATAATTGTCTGTTGTATCAGGTTTGTGCAAAAAACTCTTCCAAGTATGGAGAGTGAGAGGCTGCTATTTTAAATGTAATCGGTTTGCGAAACAGAAGCACTTAACTTCGTAATACTGTATCCTACATTTAAAAGACTGATTCATCATAATTTGGAGGTCTAAGAAGCTTGAACACATGAAAATATTATATTGAAATGAAGGGGAAGCATACTTACCACTCATTAAATTTATAAATTCGTTAAGCTTTCTCTCTGCAACGCTATAAACGATGTCAAAAGAGATTTTATTGGGTGGTAATTATACTTACCTTTAACTTTGAAGTTTTCTCTTGATAAAATAATGTGTGTTAAGAGTAGAATTGATTGAACTTACATTAAGGTAAGATTAAAATTCATAAATAACGAACCCAAAACTCTAGCATTCACCATATTTCGTCCTAAACCTATTCCAAGATACGTGTTCAAAACCGTATATGGGAGACTCCATCTATATGGATGGGAAAATAATTTTCAACCACAAATTAGTTATTTTTCACATCCACTGCACCTAAGTAGCTGGAGGGTGTGCATTTTTGTCTAAATAGTATTATTTGTACATGAAAAGTTCTAATATATTTTACTGTAAAAATATTCATTCTCAGACGCTGAAAAGCAATTATTTCTAAGAAACCGATTAATTTGATTGGTACATATGTAAACGTTGATAAGATTTTATTTTGATACCTACCAATGCTGTAATCAATGTACGGCAAGATTTTGTTTGATTTGTAAAAAATTCCAAAAAATTTTGTCATCTCAATTATTTGAAAATTAAAGACGCTTAGTATTCGGCCGAAAACTAAGCTATATACGACCAAAATTCTTTCCTCCTCTGATATACAAGAAATACAGAATCAACATATTTTTTAAAGTCTGAGAATCGTAAAAAAAAGGAAAATAATGCTTCGAAATTAATGGTAGGAATAATTAGCACTAAATACATTCTTCTAATTTCGCTAAATTTCAATCCTCAAAGTTAAAATTGGTGTAAAGAAAGATTTTTTTGAAGTGGTAATTTTACTTACCAATAAGGATGGTGTCTTCTTTTGTTAAAAGAGTGGGTAAGAAGGGTAGAACTGACTAAATTAAGCTTCAAGGAACATTAAAATTCATGATAAAGCTACATGGATCTCTATGTTACATCACGTTTTGGATAAGGCTCTTCCAAGTTGGTAGAGTGAGAGGCTGCTATAGTCAAAGAAATCCTTTTGCGAAACACAAGCACATAACGTCGCAAAAATTGTATCCTACATTTGAAAGAGTGTCAACATATTTTACCAGGACTAAGAAGCTTGAACACATGAAAATATTACATTTAAATTAATAGTAAGTTACATTAACTCTTTAAAACTTAAAAAATTCGGTAAGCTTTCTTTCTGCAACAATAATTAAAATGTCAAATAACATTTTACCTTTAATTGTGGAGGTTTTTTTGATGAAATAAAGTGTATTAAGAGTAGAATTGATTGAACTTACATTAACGTAAGATTAAAATTCATAAATAACGAACCCAAAACTCTAACATTCACCATAGTTCGTCCTAAAACCCTTCCAAGTTACGTATTCAAACCGTATATGGGAGACTCAATCTATATGGATGGGAAAAAAATTTTTAACCAAAAATTATTTATTTTTCACATCCACTGCACGTAAGTAGCAACAGGATGTCCATTTTTGCCTAAAAATTCATATTTGTACATGTAAAGTTCTAATATATTTTACTGTAAAAATATTCATTCTCAGACGCTGAAAAGCAATTATATCTAAGAAATCGATTAAATTTATTGGTACTTATGTAAACGTTAGATAACATTTTATTTTGATACCTACCAATGCTGTAATCGATGTACTGCAAAGAATTTGTTTGATTTTAAAAAAATACACAAATTTTGTCATCTGAATTATTTGAAAATTAAAGTCGCTTACTATTCGGCCGAAAGCTTAACTATATCCGACCAAAATACTTTTCGCCAATTATATACAAGAAATAAAGAATCAACATATTTTTTTAATGTCAGAGAAGCTTAAAGGAATGAAAATAATGCATTGGAAATAATGGTAAGTATAGTTACCACTAAATACATTCTTCGATTTTCGTTATATTTTCTTCGTCTGCAACTCTACAAATACAGTCAACATTTTGTCGCCAACGAAAGTGCTTTCTCTATTTTCACGAAATGCAAGCCGGCTTATAACTCGGAAATTACGAACAGTACAAACTCAGTGTAATTATTTATCACTTTAGAGGACATGAACAACACATGTTACAAATTTTTGTGAATGTACCATTTAAATTAATTAGTATATGTGTAATATATTCGTTTCGGTTTGAAAAATTGTTTTTTAAACTGTTCAAATGGTTTTTAAATGTTTAACCGCACAATGTATTTAA
>BLKM01000913.1:1335595-1376802 GCA_013340265.1 Coptotermes formosanus | reverse complement strand
CCACATTGCGTTTATGTGTTTTGTACGGATCTCAGAACAAACAGCAACTTTTGCCTTATAAAACATTAAGAGATTGGTTTTTATAACCGAAGTGGAGAGTGTTTACAGCGCGGTACGCACTGAGTCCTTATATAAAACAGATACGCTTCGTCTTAAAGGGTTAAAAAATTCTACGTGGTGCCCACATTGCTTTTATGTGTTTTGTACGGATCTCAGAACAAACAGCAACTTTTGCCTTATAAAACATTAAGAGATTGGTTTTTATAACCGAGACGGAGAGTGTTTACAGCGCGGTACGCACTGAGTCCTTATATAAAACAGATAGGCTTCGTCTTTAAAGGGTTAACCTTTTAAAGCCTAGCGGTAACTTTACGTACCACCAGGTTTAACATTAAAAAATTCTACGTGGTGCCCACATTGCGTTTATGTGTTTTGTACGGATCTCAGAACAAACAGCAAATTTTACCTTATAAAACATTAAGAGACTGGTTTTTATAACCGAAGTGGAGAGTGTTTACAGCGCGGTACGCACTGAGTCCTTATATAAAACAGATACACTTCGTCTTTAAAGGGTTAATAACCAATTACCAGGTACAAGTTGGGCGCTGCAAAACAGATACTTAGCACTGCCTGGAATATACTGGAGCCAATCTTTTTGTTACCCTGCAACAAATATAGGCCCTGTTGCTAAGCCTTCCTTCCTTTCTCACCTTTTTCTTTCTTTCATACACGACAGGATGGGGCTTTTGCAGCTTTTCATTTAAGGAATCTGCCAATTGCTACGGCGGTAGATGAATAAACGTGTAGGGGTTTTGGTGGAGTGATACTGACAGGATCTGACTGAAGTACTTACAGAAAAACCTGTCCCAGTATCACCTTGCGCACCATAAATCTTACAGGAACTGGCATGGGATCGAACCCGAGCCTACACGGCGGCAGATCGGCAGCTGACCGCCTGAAAATTGGCACAGCCCCAAAGGGTCAATAGAGATTCTACTGGTAACAAATACGCATGACGAGCTGAACTGTACAGTATAACCTCTCGCACAGACTAAAAGCCCGTGCGGTGTTCATTTCATATGTCCAAGCGCCATCTAATTCCACCGCATCGATTTTCAGAGTGTAACTTATTTAAAATTGAACGAGTCATGCATTTCGGGCTGTCACTATGGCGTGTGGGTTTCTCGATCAATTGCCGAGATAACTGGAAAGGGGTCGTGCTGGAACACTCCTGCCTAAACAAGGCAGCCAGCCAGCCAGCCAGCCAGCCACTGAGCCGGAAACTCCAGTAGGCGGCAGCTAAATCTGCCAAAATGTCCATCTAGTAAGACATTTGTCTAAGGAGTTAAGAAAGGAACTGACTGATTTTTAAATCCCATAACTAACTCCAAGGAGCAGAGGCCTTCTTGAGAAGCTAAGAGTTTCTCAGCTAGTCAATAAATTCCCCGCATTTTGTGGAACCCGGAGGTTCATTACCGCATTCACAACAGCCCGCCACCTGTCCCTATCCTGAGCCAGCTCAATCAAAGAATCAATCCAGGTCCGAGGCTTGTCCATATGTTTCGTAACATCGTACTTTTTTACGGTGAGGAGTCGTTAACACCTCGCCCAACCCCCAAGCTGGAGGACCACCCCCTGTCGGCTGTCCGCGACTGCTTATTCAATGTTTCGCAGTTACCCTCCACAACTGGAGGCCCTTTCCTCCATCCGCAACCTGACGACGCGCCATGCCGTGGTGACAGGGACCCACTTAACACGGCCTTTTAAACACTGAATAATATATAACACTTAAACATTTAGTTTATACCTCACAGAGGACACATCGCCTCTACATTACACATACCAACAGCTTAATTGAGTAAGGTAAAGCCAAAGATGTCCCCGTTCTTAAGCTTTCAATGAGAATGGGGATTCAAACCCACTGCTGCCCAGGACGGCTGGCTTTTAAATTTATATCACTCTTAAATGATTTCACGGCCTACAGTGCACCAAATTCAGCGGCATCTAAAGAATTAGAGGTCAATAAAATACACCGAGGCCTACACTGATTAGTAGATTATATAATGCGCCAAAACTACGTGTTAGAACGTGCTGATATTGCTCCACACACATTCTGAACATCTGTAATAGATGGACGATGAGTGGTTAACTAGAAGCCACAGCCGTCTTACCCTCGGGAAAACAGCCCTTGGGCCGTGCCATGGCTCGCACCGCGGAGGCCCGGGTTCGATCCCGGGTCAGTCCATGTGGGATTTGTTGTGGACAAAGTGGCACTGGGACAGGTTTTTCTCCGAGTACTTCGGTTTTCCCCTGTCAATTTCATTCCACCAGTGCTCCATTACTTGGAAAAGGACAAAAAATAATCATCATCATCGTCATCTTCATCACAGGGTTGCACAAGAAGGCTCAAGGCTGCGGTGCGTCCGTAGCGTCTGCTGCGGGGCCCTTCACCACTAAAGAAAACAGCCCTTGACACCCATTAGATAGGAGGAATGTGGATGTTTAACCTCAGAGAAAGAAGGATGCATTGAGGGCATTTTTCTTTGGATAAAAAAGTTTGCTAGAAAAATTTTTTATTTATTTAAATTTTAGGTGGAATACGCTAACCCTGTAATCACCATAACAAGTAAGTAACAAGGTGGGGCCTGCTTTAAAGTCAAATTGTGTTTGTACAGTTGATATGTGGCCCCGCCAACATCCAGACGTGTCTCAGCATGCACAGAGGCCTTTTCCGTATGCCTTTCGAGAGGAATCAGATTGTAAACTTCGTGAGGATTTGTCAGTTTTCATCTGAAGATAAAGTGTCTCATGCAGGGGGCCATGGGCATTAACAGGAAGTTCCTTCATTGGAGCTTTGATGGCAGACGGCTGCAATTTATGGCACGTTACAGTGAATTACGGTTCCGGGCAAAGATAACAATTTTCAAAGTTCCACGGTGTTCAAGAATTACAGGCACAATAATAGAGTTTATACTAACGTGATAAATTCGAGGAAACTTTCTCATATTTTCCACATAAATGATAGCACACGTCTTCAATACAAGATACGACTGCTTTTCCCCACATACGTTTCTTCACAGACGTTTTAAATCAATTTAACCCTTTAAAGACGAAGCGTATCTGCTTTATATAAGGACTCAGTGCGTACCGCGCTGTAAACACTCTACACTTCGGTTATAAAACCCAGTCTCTTAATGTTTTATAAGGCAAAAGCTGCTGTTTGTTCTGAGATCCGTACAAAACACATAAACGCAATGTGGGCACCACGTAGAATTTGTTAATGTTAAACCTGGTCGTATGTAAAGTTACCGCTAGGCTTTAAAAGGTTAATATTTCGAAAAGTTAAATTACTCTCAATAAGGGTTTAAAAATTTAATCCCTTCCTCACATTCAACACTCACATTATGCATTTCGCAGAATAACGTGGCAATGCTGGCTAGCGAAATAATCGCTGCGAATTTCTTTAATCTTACAAAACACATTTTCCTTTATTCATGAGTTGGCTTAAAGCGGGGTCTCATTGTAAGAGGGCAGCTATACCAGCGCGAAGCGAGGAATGAATCTGGGGTATTAGTGGGAATACTAAAGTATTCTGACTACCATTTTGTCTACCTCAAATCCCACAATGCCTAATCTGGAAAAAGAACCAAGCCTTCATATTTGTAACTCAGCGCAGAATCAAACACCTGAGCCCCATTTTGGTATGAAATCTGCGAGTAAACTTGATACAAATGGCAGACAGAGTAACTACAGTCGAACCCGGTTATAACGACATCAGTTTATACGACACCTCGCCTATAACGTCAGATATTCTGTGATACCAATTAATTCCTCACTGTTAACCATAACATTATACTCCTCGGTTATAACAACACTCGTTTATAACGACACAAAATATTCAGTCCCTTTCATGACGTTATAACAGAGTTCGACTGTATTTTGTTTCAAATACGCTGTTTAACTCTTCAATTCCAGTCTCGGTGCACTGTACCGACCCTTACCTATACACAAGCTACCGGCTTCATGCATCGTAGGATAGTGAATCTGTTTAAGGTTACTATAAATTCGAACCCGTTCCGTTGTGGGCAGTAGTTGGAACTTGAACGCAAGTGGCAGCGAAGGGTTAAAGTTACATAGATCGGGGCGCTTCCTTCCACATCCGTACCACTTTATTATACACAATGAAACGGCAAGTGTGTTTTTACAGAACGTGTTTAGTGACAATAATCTAAAAAGAAGACGAAAAGATTTAGTAAATTCATATGACTACCCTATCGGCTACTTCATTATGAATCGCCCTGTAATATGGCATCATATATCTAGGGAAAATAATAGAGCGCTTGAAACGTAGCGAGGGTTTAATAACGTGCAGCCCGCGTAAAATTTGCGTCTTGCAGATCTATACTTTTCGTTAAACACGGGGGAGTCCCAGTGACGGTGGAGAGGTTTTTTATATGGACTGAAAGGAATTGACTGTAACCGTAGAGAGAGAGAGAGAGAGAGAAAGAGTCGTTCAGAAAAAAGGTCACTAATAATAATAATAATAATAATAATAATAATAATATAATGATAGGGTGTGTTCTCAACTGCACTTCAACATATGTAAGGAACTGGGGGTACAATTAGACAGTGAACTCTGGTATCAACATGTACCGAAATCAGTAGAAACAAATCAAGTGGGCAAGGTAACCGTATTATGGAATCAACATGTGAAAACCGACAGAACCGTCTCCAACAGTAAACCGGACATCATAATCCGGGATAAAGAAAAAGGAACATGTATGCTAATTGATGTACCAATCCCGGGAGACAGAAATGTGATAAAGAAAGAATCCGAGAAGATTTTAAATATAAAGACCTTATAACAGAAATACAGCGCATGTGGAATGTAAAAACAAAGGTGGTGCCAGTGATAATAGGAGCAACTGGAACCATTTCAAAATCCTTCAGAAAATACTTGAGCAGCGTACCGGGAAAGCATATCAAGGAACTACAGAAAACAGCTATATTGGGCACAGCACACACACTGCGGGAAGTGCTAATGTAGAAGCACAGAACATTTCACATGGGAAATCGCGCTACGTGTGCCATAAATTATAAATACAGAATAGCTGAAACACTGTATACCCTAGACACATTGTTTGTTAGGGGTAGGTAATTGTAAATAGCCTGCATAAATGCGATAAATAATAATAATAATAATAATAATAATAATAATATAACGGTAGCAACAAAACCCACGCGCAACAACAAATGTGAGATTCTGAACGCGTGAATCTTTTCTGATAAGACGTCATATATGTATCCAGCACAGCTACACACGGTACCTAAACTCACGATAGGGGCAGAACGTTTTCCGAACCGTTGGCACATATCTACCGAACTGCATGGCGTCACATAACGGAAGACCGTAATATTCATTTTATTGTGGTTCGTCTTTGTCTACATAACATTTTACATTTACATAACATTTACACGTACATTTTTGAAGTTACAAATAAGGTAATAGAAAAAGATGCAAATACAAAGAAAAAGGCGTTTATAAATAAACAAATTTTTAAAGTTTTTTGTCGTTTTTCCGTAGTCCTGTTAGGGAAGTGACTGGGAAAGTACCTTAAACTCAGCCACAGCGGTTTCCTTCTCCACCCTTCCTCTTCGTTATTTACAGCCATAAAATTATTCAACGCCGAGCCCAGTGGCCGCGCGGTCTAAGGCGTAGGTCTGCGGCCGAGCGCTTGCTGGGATCGTGGGTTCGAATCCCACCGGAGGCATGGATATTTGTCTCTTGTGAGTATTTGTGTGTTGTCAGGTAGAGGTCTCTGCGAAAGGCCGATCCCTCGTCCAGAGGAGTCCTACGGACTGTGGTGTGTGTCTGAGTGTGATCAAGTGCAAATAAACAACCTCGACACCTGCTGTGAACAAGTAGGTAGAAGAGGTAAGGATTGCGAAACGAAAATATTCAACGACAAACAGGCTGAGAAACAGGCAGGTTCGTGACACAAGCCATAAATAAATAAATAAAATAGTAATAAGTGAGAGATAAAGACAAAGGGAACAAAAAAGGATGAGCTGGACATAATGAACCTAATAAAGACGGAAAATAAAAAATTCACGACAATAAGAGGCGACTGCAGGAAAGGGAATCACCTGCAGTTGAATCAAGGTCATCTTACTTTCCGCTGCAGGCTAGTCGTGTGGGATTGGACGCGGTTTTGTGCAGTAACAATTTACCTTCTTGCCGGAGGGTAAATACTACATCTAACTTCAAATTACCGACGTTTCGAAAAAAAAACGCGATTCATGTATTTTCATTTTTATCAAAATTTTCATCAGTCTGCACGACGTCACATTTCACAGTGACCGCAATCATAACCTTAAATCTCGCAATTCCTGTTTTGTTTGAAAGGAGCGACTGAGACCAATACAAATTCCCCATTATGGAGGAATTCACAAAGGTGTGAGAAATGACCTCTGGTGTTCTAAAGGCCACTTCAGAGCTTTCACAAGGCCACTCAATAACAAGCCCCTGGATCATTGGAAATTAATTTGTGGTTCTGCCTGCAAAGCAGAAACTTCTGGTTACCCATAGAGTTCTGCTGGGAGAAAGCGAATAGCAGCAGCAATGTTGTGTTTGGATAGCGAGGCTATAGCAAAAGATGTGTACGACTTTTAAATGTACTGTAAACACAAAGGGGATAAATCTTTAAGTATAAATTCATCCCAACTAATTCACTGTTATTTTTTCAATATGTTCCTACGTTACAGTATTTATAAGTTGTTCCAACGTGTTTCGACCCCTGCTGGGATAATCATCAGGGATCCCTGAGGATTATCCAAATACGGATCCAAACATCTTGGAACAACTTATAAATATTGTAACGTAGGAACTTATTGAAAAATAAGAGTCCATTAGTTGGGATGAATCTTGTGCTTAATTAATAACAATGCACGGTATGAGTAATACAAAGGGGATAAATCGTCTTAAGAATTGTGTGATGATACGTTTATGGACTTTATCCATCGTCCGAACAATAAAATATTAAAATCACGACGTTTCGGAAGTTGTCTCTGCTTCCGTCTTCAGGTGAATGGAAGAAAGAAGCACAGCCAGCTTCCGAAACGTCGTGATTTTAATATTTTATTGTTCGGACGATGGATAAAGTCCATAAACGTATCATCATACAATGTTACACATCATCTTCAAAACTTTTTAGAATTCGTCTTAAGAATGTCTGTAAATAAGACACTTAGAAAAGTAGACTTAAAAACAGGTGCTGTCCTACATTGAAGCTTTACGGAATCATCGGTGACTAACACCAACAAATGCAAATAAGTTTATGGAAACACTATAAACGTAGTAATATCTCCTACATGTTTCGACCACTCATGCAGCCATCTTCAGGGAGGTGCGTTACGAAGAGTAAATACATTGAGGTGTTACAAAATTTATTTAAACAAATACACAAGTAAAATATTAAATATTAAAATTGCATGGTTTAAAATACGTATCACAGTTTAAAATACAGGTAAAATGTATCTGTTAGTCATTGTTACCCTATCTTACTGTTCCCCGCACGGATATGGAACACTTAGAATTTTATGGAATTATTTTTGGTGAGAAATAAAGAGACAAACCACTCATAACAGTTTGTTTCTAGAGTCAGTTTTGAGGCTGATGGAAGAGTGCCACATTACTACTAGCAGCAAGAACATAGACCGGTAAATAGAGGGAAGTAGCTTAGGAAAGGTTCGGTCGCGTTCCACAGATTTCTAACCAGCAACGCAACACAAGCACCCTGCCTATGGCCATGTAATGGCGGTCCACTCAGCCCTAACACCTTTATATCCTGTGCTTGGTTTACAGGACTCATCGGGCTGCATACCAAGTAGGGGCAGATGAATGTAGGAGTATTAGTTTAACTGCAGACCTGTAGAACCGGTACAGTCTGCACCAGAATGCGATGCATTAGATGATACCTGGGATGAAGTGACATCAAGCATAAAGTGGGAAACAGAATAAAAACACTAACATCAGCAATTATTTACATTCGTATATTAACCCTTTAAAGAAGAAATGTATCTGTTTTATATAAGGACTCAGTGCGTACCGCGCTGTAAACACTCTCCACTTCGGTTATAAAAACCAGTCTCTTAATGTTTTATAAGGCAAAAGTTGCTGTTTGTTCTGAGATCCGTACAAAACACATAAACGCAATGTGGGCACCACGTAGAATTTTTTAATGTTAAACCTGGTGGTACGTAAAGTTACCGCTAGGCTTTAAAAGGTTAAAGACGAAGCGTATCTGTTTTATATAAGGACTCAGTGCGTACCGCGCTGTAAACACTCTCCACTTCGGTTATAAAAACCAGTCTCTTAATGTTTTATAAGGCAAAAGTTGCTGTTTGTTCTGAGATCCCTACAAAACACATAAACGCAATGTGGGCACCACGTAGAATTTCTTAATGTTAAACCTGCTGGTATGTAAAGTTACCGCTAGGCTTTAAAAGGTTAGTAACGGCACATTTTCTTCTCTAAAAACATCCCAGACTGGTCCTGGCACCCGCACAGCCCTTTTCATTAGGTACCGGGGATCTTTCCTAGGATAAAGCGGCCGTAGCGTGAAGTTGACCACTCACTTCCATCTAGTGTCGAAATTAAGAATAAGTGGCGACCTACCGCTACTCCCTCCATGCCTGCAAGGCGTGGAAAGGGAGAATGTTGCCTTCAGTTATAACTCATCTCACCTGCCCCGTTCTTCAGAACACAGTGATAATTAACTGCATTTAGAACTGAAAGTTTTCTTTTGGGTCTCAAATTTATTTTCGCACAGTAACAAAATTGGAAGCTGAGACAGGACTCAAAAAGCGGTGGCGAAAGCTGAGTAAAAAGGAACATTATATAGACAAAAATGTACCAAGTACTGCGCATTCTCCATTAATATTAATTAATATTCCTCGACGTATGTTTCGGCGTTGTAAATCACCAGCATTACGGGGTCGCCTATAATGGCGATTTCCAACGCCTAAACATACGTCGTGGAATATTAATTAATATTAATAAAGAAGGTGAATTTATTAGTACATTTTATTTATATACTGTAAAATGCACAGAGTTAAAAATACGAAGTTCAGGAGCACTAAAATT
This sequence comes from Coptotermes formosanus, assembly GCA_013340265.1. Classification (NCBI taxonomy): domain Eukaryota; kingdom Metazoa; phylum Arthropoda; class Insecta; order Blattodea; family Rhinotermitidae; genus Coptotermes; species Coptotermes formosanus. The sequence goes on along the minus strand of BLKM01000913.1, from coordinate 1,367,657 downwards.
TATGCATTTTAAGAAATGTTACGAAATAATCAAATCTGAGTAGGATGTGATGGTTGAGGCATGTAGCACACATAGGAGTGTTAAATAGATAGAAATTTTTGTTAGGAATTCTAAACGTATGAACCCTCTTGGAAGACCAAGGCATAAATGGGATGATAATACTAAAGAAACTTAAATAAATATGGTAAACGGGTCGAGACTGGAGAATGGATACATTTGGTTACAAGTAGGGTCCAGTAGTTTAAACTTGTTGAACTGTCGAATTACTGTATCACATAAAAGGCAGGTAACTCATCTACCAGCTGAGGAAGTATTAGGTTACAAAGGATTAAGTCCCATTAAGTTATTTACTTCGCGGCTTAATAAATACACTGAGTATGATTCTTAACTTGAAATATAATTAAATGTTAGTTAGCCCTTTAAAGACGAAACGTATTTTTTTAATATAACGACTCAGTGAGTACCGCGCTGTAAACACTCTGCACCTCGGTTATAAAAACCAGTCTCTTAATATTTTATAAGGCAAAAGTTGCTGTTTGTTCTGAGATCCGTACAAAACACATAAACGCAATGTGGGCACCACGTAGAATTTTTTAATGTTAACCTGGTCGTATGTAAAGTTACCGCTAGGCTTTAAAAGGTTAATACGCATTTTGAACCCGTGTAATGGCATTAAATGTACTAAGAAGCATCCTCACTAGGGCAGTTTTTCGTCATAAACCCCAGACGAGTCTGTGTGTTTGTGAGTACACAGACCAGTCATTAGATTGGTTAGATGTATATAATCTAGCCGATACGGTTTATGATGTGCGGTTTACAGAGAGGAGAGAGGGGCAGGGTAGACTGCCCGCAGTCTGTGTGCACGTGTCTCGCTCTGCTGGAAATTAATTAAAACAAAAGTTAAACACGAAACATGACCATCAGAAACCAGATTCATCTGCCACATGGCTTTTGAGTTACGACATGACACAACATGAATATACATCATAGTCAGTTGACTGGTACAGCGAGAATGCATCGCGGACATCGACACTGGTGTGGATTCAAATCTATATTTACACGTGCCTTTGTATTATTCAATATACTGGGTCCTTATTTTATCCGACAACTAGTTTTATCACTTCCTGCCGCGGGTACCGACACTGGTGCGGATTCCACCCCATATTTACGCGTGTCTTCGTATTTTTCAATATCCAGGGTTCTTATTTTATCCGAAAACTCTAGTTTTATCAATTCCTGCCGCAGACACCGACAATGTGGATGTCCATCTTCATTTATGCGTATCTTCGTATTTTTCAACATACAGGGTCTTTATTTTATCCGACAACCCTAGTTTTATCACTCCCTACCGCGGACACCGACAATGATGTAGATGTCCATCTACATTTCTGCGTGTCTTTGTATTTTTCAATATACGAGGTCCTTTTTTTATCCGACAACTCGAGTTAGCCTTTAATAGTCACGTATTTGGATTCTTCCTGCTCATGTCCTGCTGAATAACGCTTCCTATTCCTGTACGTACCTCAATTTCAGGTTGCGTTGCTTTGTAACAGTATTAGTTGCGGCAGGTTTAAGTACGGTGTTTGAGAATAGGGTGATTAGGAAGATATGTGCCAAACGGGGAGCAAGTAACAGGAGAATGGAAGGGATTGTGTAATGAGAAATCTTATGGTTCGCAAATCTGAGCAAATACCATCCGGATGCTCAAATCAAGGGGGATAAGGTGGGCAAAGCATGCGGCACATAGGGTAAAAAGAGAACTCGTAAAAAGTTTTGGTGTGGAAACATGACGGAAAGAGGCAAATTGAAAAAACTAGGCATAAATGGGAAGATAATATTAAATGTAACTTTGAGAAATATGATGTGATAGCATGGACTGGCTTCATCTGGGTCAGAGTATGGGAAAGTATTGGGCACTTGTGTAAACGACGACGAACTTCAGTGTCCTATAAAAGTTCGTGCATTTCTTGACTCTTCGACATAATAGTACCTTCTCAAGAAGGACTCTGCTACATAGTCAGTTACGTGAGGTTATAAAATCGTAGGAACCACTTATCTGAAAACATCTGTCTACGTAATATATATCCTACGTGTTACAAGGGTATCATATGTCACGTCATGTGGGGGGGGGGGGGGGGAAATATCTGCCACGAAGAAGTTTGCTAGGAGCACGACTACAATTTTACATATGTTAGGCTACATCCAGAAGGTGTGTCATATTTTAAAGGTAACACTTAAAATAATTATATTCACTCCTAATATCCCATTGACAATTCTTCAAATGTAGGATAAGTTAGAATGTTGAAAACCGAGTTAGAATTAGCAGACAGTGTCCAATTTGACAGTATTTTCGTACATGCAACTATGTACTTTGATGTAAACTTCAGTACCTTTCAGACCAATCTGCTGCCTCAGGTTTGAGGGTGGAAGTGTAAACAAAAACGCCAAGAAATATATCGCTCAGTTTCTGCCATGTTACACACAGCCGCATGTCAAAAGCTGTCAGTGGATGTGGTCACCACCGTAACAAACATAAACCTCGCATGGTCAACCCTCGTCATTAGCAATAAAGGCATCTCTTTAACTGCGCCAAGTTAGGTCACAACTTTCTTTCTCTCAAATAAACCAGCTGTATAACATTAAACATTTAAAGTCTAGAGGTTAGTTTATGTACCAACTGATGTAATTTTACAAATTTTACATTTTGACTTTTATGGATCTCAGAGCTAAAACATTTATTTCGCTGTACAAAGTGTTTGGTTTTGCTAACCAAGAAGCACTGTGCTTATTATGCGCTACGAACTCAAACTTTCAAATGTAGTTCGAATTAACATTTGTCTTTAGATAGTGAATTAAGTGGTAAATTGTATTAAAACATATTGAAAGCCAAAATAAAAAACTAACCTAACCCAGCAGAAATTAGTGTGTAATAGTGACATGTTTTAAACTACCATAAACACAGTTACACTGGTCTCCGTGTTCTGAATGCTACACCTTTCTTTTTTACTTACGTTTGTAATACCTCGCCATTTGCTTGCTCCAGCGCCTTTGACACTCTTACACTCAACACACATATGATGCACTTAACAATTTAAAAAGCGAAGAGCACTCATAAGCAACACGTATGAACGAATTTACCACACAATCACATGACAAAAGAAACACAATATTCGTATATAATGCTTACTGCATCAACACAAACACGATACACGATAGCTGATATTACTGTAACCTACACAAATGGAGGAAGAACGTTTAATCTTGATACAACTAGAGACATCTATCGGTAAAGAGTAGAACGACCAGAAGAAACAAAGACACATCGCAACTCGTGACTATTAACTTCACTCACAAAAAAAGGCTAAGCAATAAATAAAGACGCGTTTTTCTTATCCATGTTTCTTCAACACACTGACGTGATGCAATTTCAGAGGTTACTTCTTCTCTCGTTTTCAGATCCACTGGGCGGATTCGAAAAAGACACGGAAAAAAGCATCATTGAGTGCGTTCGTGCATTCTATAAAAACCATTCTACCTAAGCGACAAGACCCATTTATTTAGCGAGAAGTCTGGAGCAGCTTACTGCGTCTTCTTTTCATGTTGTCCAGAAGAAGACTGGTTAGAAAACAGGAGCCCGCGACGTATAAAATTTTGCTGTGATAAAATACAGACGCTCCCCGAACTGGGAACACTCATATTTACAAAAATGCTACAATTTGTATTACATTATTTATATTATTTACATTTCTTTATTATTTATATGCTTTTAATGCTTCGGGTTGTCAAGCTGAGGTAAAACAAAATTGATACTGCAAATTAAACATGTATCCCTGTGACAAGCAATGGAGGGCATGTCCACGTGGAAGTACGGGGTATACTTGTATCTGGCGTATAACGTCGAATTGAGCCCTGGTTGTTGGAACAAGACGCCGTCTTAAGTTGACTCGTATTTACTAATAAATCAAACGGTTTAAATGTTGTCAAGGTGATTAATGTTAACATAATGATCTTATATATGATGCATAGGCATAGACGTTTCGCACTAACCCGCTGCCTCCTTCTGAAGAACAGATTTACAATACCGAGCCGTAATTAAATGCGATTAGTCAGTGCCATCACATATTAGCTGTTGACACAGCGTGCCTCCTACTGATGATGAAAATACAAAAACATTGTAGTATTTACATCTACTTAACCTTTTAAAGCCTAGCGGTAACTTTACGTACCACCAGGTCTAACATTAAAAAATTCTACGTGGTGCCCACATTGCGTTTATGTGTTTTGTACGGATCTCAGAACAAACAGCAACTTTGCCTTATAAAACATTAAGAGACTGGTTTTTATAACCGAAGTGGAGAGTGTTTACAGCGCGGTACGCACTGAGTCCTTATATAAAACAGATACGCTTCGTCTTTAAAGGGTGAAATTATGACAGACGGATGTCTAGGTTGATTAGTTCCATATAGCAAACATGAGGAGATGGTTCACGTACAAGTAACTGCGCTTCATGAAATAATTGCGGGAAAAATGGGGATATTTGGACTAGAGTGAAGTGACAAATGCTTCGGAATTTTGTTCTAATTAAAGACGGTATTGATGGGAAATATAATGTTAATTCAGTAAACGTAAAATGGCTTTACCTATCCCAGTGGCCGCGCGGTCTAAGGCGTAGGTCTGCGGCCGAGCGCTTGCTGAGATCCTGGGTTCGAATCCCACCGGGGGCATGGATGTTTTTATTGTACATTTTTTGTGTTGTCAGGTAGAGGTCTCTGCGACGGGCCGATCCCTCGTCCAGAGGAGTCCTACTGACTGTGGTATGCGCCTGAGTGTGATCAAGTGGAATTACAAAAACCCTCGACAACTACTACGAAAAAGTAGGTAGAAGAAGGAAGGACTAAGAAGAAGACGAAGAAAACTGGCTTTTAAATGGTAAGAAGCAAAGGTAAGGGCAGTGTTAGTTCAGTGTTTGGAGACACACGACGTGAAAGCATGAAGTGGTTTGAACTGGTCAGAGTCAAATGACCTTTCGTCAATAGACCTTTCTTTCTTTCTTTACATGAAATTTTGGCTATTGATTTTTTTAAGAAAGTTACAACTACGAACTTAACGCCTTGATATGGCTTAGGCGGTTCATCTTTGGCTTCTGACGCTAATGCCTGTGTACAATCCCAGTTTTATCAACATGATTTCGTACTGAAAGAAGTGCACTGGGGAAGGTTTTCCTAGGAATATTTCCTGCTTTCCCTTTCACTTTACCACTCCACCTGTCATATTCATATATGATCAGAGACTGGTAGAATAGGCAAACGAAGAAAACGAACGCAGCTTTCTCTTCTTTTTTGTTTTTTTAGTGGTGAAGGGCCCCGCAGCAGACGCTACGGACGCACCGCACTCTTGAGGCTTATTGTGCAACCCTGTGATGAGGATGATTAATATTTTTTGTCCTTTTCCTAGTAATGGAGCACCGGTGGAATGAAATTGACAGGAGAAAACCTAAGTACTCGGAGAAAAACCTGTCCCAGTGCCACTTTGTCCACCACAAATCCCAGATGGAGTGACCCGGGATCGAACCCGGGCCTCCGCGGTGGGAGGCCGGCGGCTAACCGCCTGAGCCATGGCACGGCTTTCCTCTCGTTAGGAAGCTAACTAAGGGCTTCATAACTAACTAGTTTACTAAACAATTAACTAGCTAACAAATTGTCAAGCAATGCTCCACAGTTGAATTAGTTGTTTTTTTTTGTCAGTACTTACATATTTTCTGACGTCATGCTGACGTCACGATTGTGTGGACAGACACCTGGTGAAAACAGTAACAACTGATAAACGAATATGATGTAACGCAGTGGGCTTCATAAATACCATATTTCAAGTAATGTGATTAAAACAAACGAAAGAATTAAAATGTACGGGATAGTAACAAAGAAGGAGATAAATCAATTTATATGCGACATATGGGAGATATTTATTTGATGTTTTCTTTTCCAAAGGCCATTTATTCTAATCTAGTGTTATTTTATCTAACTTTTTATATATATTACACAAAATATTTATTGTTCAATATCGCAAAACACACAGACACGCTCTCATTCATACAATTCCTTCTGTAACTATCAACCAGAATTCATCATTCATTACCACAACAAATACAAGAAACACACGCTTTTAAGTATCTTAATTAAAGATCTTATCACAATTAAATTAAGAACAGATCTTACTGTATTAACATCCCTAAGACAAATGCGACTACTCATAGACCTTTTTTTTTTTGCGAATAATTCTCCTTTCATTTATCAAACAGTTTGGTCCTCGAGGAAGGCCGACAGTAAGGTCACCTGTTGGCGTCACTGCGCACTAAACATCACAGTAAATTAAGGTTAATGCCATCTTCTTTACGTATCGAACCTTCAAATCGATTGTCATATTTATACGCTCTCCAAAAGTCGACCTTTTTATATAATCTCTTTCTACATATATATATATATATATACACACACACACACACACACACACACACACACAAAGTGCAAAAGTGTTTTTTGAACACTCTATAGGCCTATGCTTTTATTATGTATATTCTATTACAATTTATTTACCTGTTATGTAAACGACTTGTGGAGGCATTTCAATTGTTACCAAACGACACCGTACTTATATTGCAATGTTTTGTGTTTTTTGTGTCAAGTCAAAACTGAAACAGAATCTTTTTTCTTTCCACGTGTTGTTAAAATTTCTTATTTGAAATCATATTACGGCCAATATCCAAGGAAACTCTGTACAAATTTTCCAGCACTGTATTAAATTCCAGTATCAGAATACAGTATAATCCAGTATCAGAGATCAAACTCTCCACTTGACAATATCCACTGTTCTTACCGTGTATATAAATACAAAAGAAATTCTTTTATTTTGAAAACGATTTACGGAATTTGGCCAACAAAACAAGGCAGACATACGTGAGTATTTAGTTTTGCAGACACACGCGTAACGACACGTTTGTGTCAGATAAACTGTCTGAAAGACATGCGAGTGTTAAAAGAAAAGCAACATCACATTTAGCTCTATACTATAAACACACTGCTAAAGGAAATTCGGTTCTTCCCGGAAAGACATGAAAAGATTAATTACTGCACGACACTTGGTTGAAAAGGTTTCATTGGCCTGAATTTGATGGAACAGGCTTTATTGGCCTGACGTTTATGGAAAACTTTTTATAGGCCTGAAGTTGATGGGAAAATCTTCGTAAGCCTGAAGTTGATGGCAAAACTTTTATAGGTCTGAAGTTTATGGGAAAATATTCGTAAGCCCGAAGTTGATGGCAAAACTTTTATAGGCCTGAAGTTGATGGGAAAATCTTCGTAAGCCTGAAGTTGATGGCAAAACTTTTATAGGCCTGAAGTTGATGGGAAAATCTTCGTAAGCCTAAAGTTGATGGCAAAACTTTTTATAGGCCTGAAGTTGATGGAAAAATTTTCGTAAGACTAAAGTTGATGGTAAAAATTTCATAGGCCTGAAGTTTATGGGAAAATCTTCGTAAGCCTAAAGTTGATGGCAAAACTTTTATAGGCCTGAAGTTGATGGAAAAATCTTTGTAAGACTCAAGTTGATGGCAAACTTTTTATAGGCCTGAAGTTTATGGGAAAATCTTCGTAAGACTCAAGTTGATGGCAAAACTTTTTATAGGCCTGAAGTTTATGGGAAAATCTTCGTAAGCCTGAAGTTGATGGCAAAAGTTTTATAGGTCTGAAGTTTATGGGGAAAAACCTTTATAGGCCTAAAGTAGATATTACGGATGTTACAGGCATAACATGCCGAAGAACAAATAATGACAGTAAGAGTAAAAAGCCTGCAGCAAAAAGGATGTCTCAGGAAGATCGAACGTAGATGGGCTTGGCATACAGACGAGTATTCCGCGTTGCTGCGTCACCTTCCTTGTACATCTAACCAAAGCCGGCATTTGTTTTTGTTTTAAAATCAGGAATCTGTATCCTCGAGTTTGTTTTAAAATTTCCCCACAAGTTTAAAGCACACAGCTACGGTAATTTTCTCTATTCAAAAACACTTAATGTATTACATTGGGAAAAACCCGTCTTGCCAAATTCTCCCACTAACTTGTTGATCAGAAATCCGCGTTTAGGAAATGTGGCAACATCAATAATATTAACACATCCAAACCATCTTGACAATTAATTTGGCTTCGATTAAACAAATTTTGTGAGGTAGTATGTATTACCAACTTTCATAAATTATAACAAGGGTGCAATAACTATAAAATTTTCAAGCAGTTCTACCAACAGAAGCAGAAAAATACCTTCATATACTCATCACATCTGTTTCGTAAAAAATTTTTCAGAAGGAATTACAGTTGTTACAGTCACCAAACAGCGGTTATCTGAGTGGAAGTTTCCCAATTTGATGCAAGTTCTCATATAGGAATTTGGCTACAGAATTTGACCAACTTGGTTCTCCCAGTGTTCTACAAACATTTAGTAAATTGCATTAGTGCCATAAAAATATTCAGTGGCGGTTGACGTGTACGTGTGTGCATGTGGTAAGCTAGAAGCTCAAGCTGCCGTACCAAAATATAGGCCCCATCAGGCCTGAAAAGCGAGGTCCATTTCACAATCTGATAGAAACCTACTAATTACGTGACAATTCCAAATTACTTCCTCTTTATAAAGGAAGAAAAAAGATATGTATTCCATTGTGTTTTGGCATGTTACTTTCATCCATTTTTATACGATATAAAACTGTGAACTCCTTTTATACACGTATGTCAGTCGCCTGGTGGTGCTGTAGAATTCGCCTTGAAAAAAGGGAACCTAGTGAGATAAAAATAATTGCACACAATTTCCGTTTTGTCAGTCTCAGTTCGAAAAATTCATTCCCACAAAACCACCAACACTTTATACATCAAACGTACTGAATTTTACAAGAGCAGAGCCGTTTGTTTATTATGTGACTTTGTTCGTTCTAACAAAAAGTTATTAATTATATCAGAAACTTTACTGTATGAGTGGAGCTAGCTCCACTCATACAGCAAAACAGACAGTGATGGAATGTAATATCGAAACACGTGCGCTCAGGTAAAATGCAGCAGTGTGTCAAATTCCCATGGTTTTATGAAAATTTACTCGTTAAATTATTATGTGAAATATTTCCTTTCCGACAAGATTATTATTATTGTGACAATAATTCGCTACAGCGTAAAGACTGACAGGCAGGTCTTTACTTACATTTAAGCTTTTCTTATACGTAATCTGCAAAAATGTCCACAGACTTACATGTTAGCAACCTTTATGCCTTTTAAACAAAAAGTTCACCAAATCACTATATAAAAACTCAGTTATAAAATAATATTCACCAACTAATGCACCAAAAGATATACAATCTTTTTTCGTAAAAACCCCCTACATGTTTCGACCCTGCTGGGCCATCTTCAGGGAGAATAGTCTGTTACACTGTTGGATGCACTTATACAGTGTAAGTGAGAATGTGCCTTTGCTTTCAGCAAAGGCACATCAGTGTCGAAACATGTAGGATTTTTTACGAATAAAGATTATATATATTTTTGTGCATTAGTTGGTGAATATTATTTTGTATGATACAGTGCACGGACATGGAGCAAATTAAAATCCCAGTTCTTGTTTGAGAGCAAACCCAGTCTTATGCGAGACTGAGGTATTTTATGGCATCGTAAAAAGGTGAACACTAATAACTGGTAAATGTTCTAATTATACGCTACTGTACTTACCTATTTGTAACTATTTACCAGTCGACAAAGTGTCGCATCCCAGAAGACTTGAATCTTAACCAGCGCCGCCTTGAAAACCTCAAATCTCGCGCAAGACTAAGTGTGAGGATCACCAATACGTAAGCATTTGTCGCTTACACGGCCTGATATTTCACAGAACTTGAATTTCAGTTTATATTTTTATTAGAAAGACAAAACCGTTCGTGCTGTTTAGGGAAATAATTGCTGTTCGTTGCACAGCTCATACAAAGTGTACAGATAGCACCACCGTAGATACATACATACACACACACACACATACATACGTGAATGCACACATACATACATACATACATACATACATACATACATACATACATACATACGTGCATACATACGTACATACAGACACACACACATATACATACATACATACATACATACATACATACATACATACATACGTGCATTCACACATACATACATCCATACACACACAATACATACATACATACGTGCATACATACATACGTACATACATACATACATACATACGTGCATACACACATACATATGTACGTGCATACATACATACATACATACATACATACATACATACATACGTACGTACGTACGTACGTACGTACATACATACATACATACGTACGTACATACATACATACATACATACATACATACATACGTGCATACACACATACATATGTACGTGCATACATACATACATACATACATACATACATACATACATACATACATACATACATACATACATACATACATACATACATACATACATACATACATACATACACGCACACACACACACACACACACACACAGTGTGGAAAAAACGAAGAGTGTTTATGTGTTAAAACAGGCGGTGTACGTGTTTATCATTGCGTTTTAGGGCTTAATAAATACCCAAGAAGCAATATTTATACCACATAGCATGTACTGTGGGAACGCGTTTTCTACTGGTGAAATCTGCACATTTAACATTCACCGTACTGTGAAAGTAGACAAACTGGGAACCGGTTACGCCAAAAACAATGGCTGTCTTACACACAAAGTAAATAAATTTTCTACTTTACAAATCTGGTTTTGCCTAGTTCTTCAAACGTGTAATTATTAAAACAACACAAGACGAAATGCATTGTGAAATCTGATTCTCTGAGACGCCAAATTAAACACGTTACAGTGTTTACGCAACTTAAAAACTCGATTACTTACAAAATAATAAAAACGGAATTGGCTGGGCGTGTAGTACGCATGAGAGCTATAAGGAAAGAGTATGAAATTCTCCTCAAATTAAACACACAATTTTCTCAGCGTGTCGCTACAAATTCGCAATTGTACCGCTTAGAACTGCCCATTTTCCGGGATGAAATGAGTTAAACATGCTGGATAACGCCACAATTTATATATATGGTGTTAATTTGCTTTAAATATGACAGAAATTGGTAGTTAAATCCCAGAATGATATTCCCCTCACAAAAAAAACATTTTCTTTTGCGGCCCCCATCGTCTCCTTACCTCGCACCACACAGCATCACCGAGCGACCCGCAATATTTCTTTCTATCACAAGGGCTAAGGGCGCTTTAGGGTGCCGCAGTTCTGTGAACTCTGTGCAGGATCACCTCACCTTCTCCATTAGTAGGTCTGGCAGTTGCCAGCCGTTCCTGTTCAGGGAGTGTCACCTCCTCGCCGCACGAATCAGCGCAGTGGCATTTCAAAATCCACTGTACGCTGAAGAACACTGTTTGCAAGTGTCGCCTGCCTTCATTGTCTTGGTACTCCCTGAACTCCAAGCCGCCTTTCCTCCAAGGAGGCCATCTTGCGGGTTCGTTGTCGTAATAGAAGTAGCGGTGATGTTCCTCGTTTTCTTGTTCTGGCCACCAGAGGTTTGCTCCTGGCTCGGTCAGGTCCAGTAGCATGTCTCGCTCATCTTCCATCGCGCTGCCACTATCGCAGCGGAATTCCACTTTGATGGTGGTACTGAGTTGCGGTTTGCAGCATACCCGGGGGCAGTTGCCGCAGAATTTGGGGCGGTACCGCTTCCTGCTACGGCATGGCCCAAACCGCAGCCTCACGGGACCTGTCACTCGCTGTGTGGCCTTACACTCGTGGCCCTTCTGGAAGCAAATGTTGGCATGATTAGTGATTTAATTAGGTGGCTGAAGTGAACTTCCACATGCAAAATACTGGCAGTCAAATGTTTGTTAGACTTTCTTCCCTCATTCTCGGTTGTATAAAATATCGCTTTGTCTCTGTCTACGTCATAAAGGCATGCAAGGGGAGTAGAGGTACAGCTCCACTCATTCTTAACTTAGGCACTCGCTGGAGATGTATAGTCACCTCCTCGTTCCGACCGCTTTACCCCAGTGAAAGAACTACTCGTACCCATTAAATGTGAGGCTGTGTGTGCTACAGATTCCGTCTAACTTTTGGAGTAGGAAAAAACATCTTGACCATGCTGGTAATCGAACCCGGATCTCCCAGCCCAAGGGTTTATCACTATTCTAACTACACTATCCTGACTTACCAGTTCTATACCTTTCTGCGGCATTTTTCTGCCCCTTTTACTTAATTTCTCCTATTTCTTTCCTTCAGTTCTGTAACTTTATCCCGCCTTCCTCCTTCCCACAGGCTGCGGTGCATTACGGGACGGACGAATTTCTATTCAAAATGCAGTGACTTGGCGGTGTTAGTTTTCTGAAGACTCTGACGTCACTGGTAATTACCAGACTCCACTCACATGTACGTGTTTTTTGCGAGTGATTAATTAAACCCTTAGATCTAAGAAACTTAATAGTTAAAAATGATCAATATTGACAATGTGTAGATCCCATGCCGGTCGTAGGATCAGATCTGAGGCATCAGGTGCGCGGTGTAGGAAGTAGTGTCTGAGTATTAACATCTGGCACTGAGAAAAGAACACTGTGTCATTTCCTGTGACAATGTGTATACAACAGCCAGCACACTGAATTCTGTGTGGTTGTTTATGCTTCGTTTAGCAATGCTACCAATTCTCTGATTATACTTTGTGAAATGGTACAGTGATTAACCTTTTAAAGCCTAGCGGTAACTTTACATACCACCAGGTTTAACATTCAAAAATTCTACGTGGTGCCCACACTGCGTTTATGTGTTTGTACGGATCTCAGAACAAACAGCAACTTTTGCCTTATAAAACATTAAGAGACTGGTTTTTATAACCGAAGTGGAGAGTGTTTACAGCGCGGTACGGACTGAGTCCTTATATAAAAACAGATACGCTTCTTCTTTAAAGGGTTAAAGTTTGGATTTAACACTGTTTCACTGTTACTAAATGCTAACAGGATAATCAATGCACGTATAACGTAACATCAAGGGGCTATCGCTGCAGTTGGAAAGCAGTAAGTATTACATGTTCTGAGTGTGTGTCTGCAGCCTTATTTATCCAGCACGCACAGCGCATGCGCCGTATTATACTGTCATCTTTGTCCTGTCCGTCTGTACAGTATTTTTCAACATCATCTTATAAACGACACGATTTAAAAAAAACATTATTGAACATAAAATGTTTCGATATTCTTTACAAGTTTTGTCTAAAACATTTCTCATTCTATGAAGAGACATTACTATAAATGTACATAGGTCTTCATGTAAAGAACCCGTTATTCTTGTCACATTTTAATTAAACTTGGATTTTCTCGAAAGATTTTCGAAAAAAATACTCAAATATCAAATTTCATGAAAATCCGTCCAGTCAGAGCCGATTTGTTCTCGGTGGAGGGAGGGATGGACGGACGGACAGACAGATATGACAAAGCTAATAGTCGCTTTTCCCAACTTTGCGAACGCGTCTAAAAACTGACACAGTTATGTCCCTATTTAAAATCGCCACCCTTTAAAGTAAATGCGTATTCCATCAGCCTGCCCCAGTGGCTGTATTGCATATTTTTCAAAAGCGGCGTTATTTAAACCTGGCACAATATTCATAATAAGATCCCTGGCACACAGCATTGCATTGTCCTGCATTCCTTTATATTTTACTTAACGTCGGTATTTATATGAATATTCGTTACCATACATAACTAAAAAAAGGTAAATACATTAAGTAAAATGTATGTATATATTTTTTAGCATTCCCTATAGACTGCGTGTCACAGGTGCACACGCACCACGATGCACGCAGATTATCATACTGGCAGCAACTAACTGGCAGATATTGACACTGTCTGTTTTTTGTAGTGATAGATTGCGACTGTCCAATCAATACCTCTCCTCCTCCCGTGGGCGCTACTGCAATTGAGCGGCTACCTGTTGACTGACATTCCGATGGATAAAACGTGCACATCCTGTGGGATTCGAACACATAACTGCCACACGTGAGAATCCCTGCGCAACTAAACTAATACACTTTAGCCACGAATTGTAACCCTCTCAAACTGCAGCTGTCACTGTATGCCACCTGGTTACCAATACTACTACTCCACTGATCGGTCTTTTTTTTAAACCCAATACATCATCAGTCGAACAAATTCCCCGCATATTAAAGAACCAAATTTTCATCACTCTGTTATCCTTATGCTGAGCCAGATTAGTCCAGTCAAAGTTTCCTTATCCTACTTAAGATCCATTTTAATATTATCCTACCCTCCACGCCTAGGTTTTAAAGGTAGGCTCTTTCGTTCAGTCTTCCCAATCAAAAAAGCCTGTACGCTTCCCGCTTCTCCCCGCAAACATGCCACAAACCCCACCCATCTCATTCTCCTTTATTTGATTACACTAATATATTTAGTGAGAAGTACAAGTCATGAATTTCCGCATTGTTTAATTCTTTCCATCCTTCTTTTACGTCCTACCCGTTTGTCCCATATATATTCCTCAGCACCCTCTTTCCAAACACCCTCAGCCTGTGATATTCCCTTAATATGACATACCAAGTGTCACACCCAGTGACAACAACACACAAAACTGTAATCTTTATCATTTTTTATTTTCTTAAATAGGAACAGGAAAGAAAGAACGACTCCGAAACAAATGGCAGCGGACATCGCCTCAATTTAATTTACTCTTCATTTCTACATGCATCAGACCATTCCGAATGACGTGTTCGAAGTTCCAGGCACTGAGTAACATTTCGTAATATGTTCCCTGTGAGGTAAAACCGAAAATTTTCATATTATTTGTTTACGTTTATGCCTCATAAATGCCGGAAAATGTGAAAAAATCACCAACTAATGCACTTTTTATTATTAAAACCATTACTTCCCGACATATGTTTCGGCGTCTAATGTCGCCATCATCAGGGGAAACTCACCATGAAGAACACTGGACGTCCATATGGTTTATTATATTATAAACTATATGGTTTATAATATTGTATATGTAATATATAACACTGGACGTCCATATGGTTTATAATGTAATATTACAAACCATATGGACGTCCAGTGTCTTCACAGTGAGTTTCCCCTGATGATGGCAACATTATACGCCCAAACATGTCGGGAAGCAACGGTTGTTAATAATAAAAAGTGCATTAGTTGGTGATTTTGTTCATATATTGAAAATGCATGGTGAAAACAATATACAGCCGGAAAATGGATTTCTGTGGTTTTATTCATTCCTAGAGCATAGTCTTATTCTTTTAACCAAATTCCACGTTTCATTGCATGCTTGTCACTCAGCATTATCAACATCAACATCAAAATCCCGCCTTAATGCAGTCACCCACTCCCCCTAGTTTAACATTATAATCCAGGCAAACTGCCCGGCTGACGTGCTTCATTCACCGTCCGAACAAATTCAACTTCCCACATTTCCTTCATTACTTCCCTAAATATTATTTTATCTCCAAATTTTACTTTTCAGAAGATTAGCGGGCATTGCCCAGGGAACTTCAGCCCTGGCCTTTACTATAGGTACAATCATACGAAGGGTTTTGGTTCACTTTACAAATGACGCTAACGCCTACGTACACTGGAATAGTAAACCCGCAAAGAAGCAGTGCAGGAGAAGTTGCCGCTATTGCACGGCGATTCCAAATGTATCATAATTCAGACTTCAAAAAGCTGAAGGCTTCACACGGTGAGAACTCTTGGACAAACTTTACTTCGACCAGCACTTATATCGTCACACGTTGATTAATGAATACAATTTGGGACGGTAATTATGTTTTACAGTCCCTGGAGCTTTATTAAATTTTCGAAGTCTGAAGTTATCTTAAAACCCGCTCACAAACACACACACAATTCAGATTATACCGCTAAGAAAACACACCAAGCAATTATTAAAAAGACCTAACAATAAATCATCTATAGAGAAATTACTGGTGTCTATTGTGAGAATTACAAGAAAAACCAGCACATTATGTGGGAAAATGTGGAGTTCCTGATCAGTAACAAAGGCGTTATATATACTTCCCACTACGTCTTAAGGGTTAAGTTGTTACTGAGACTAAAATAATAATAATAAGAAGAAGAAGAAGAAACTGACAATAGATACGTCACTACAAATTTCTGAACAAATAATGTAGGAGTTATTCATTTCCGGCCAGATATTGTCTAATGTTTAGGTTCGTATTTCGAAGTTTTGAACTGTAACAGCTACGTAAATCGCATAAAAACTGAGTCTATACCTCACAGAGGAAACTCTGCTGCTCCACTCAGAAGATTAATCAGTTAATGGTGTTTACAGAAGTAACAGCTCTTTATTCTGGTGTAACACATAATTTACCGTATGGATAAAATGTAAAGTTTTTTCAAAAGTTAATTCAAATTTCTCGCCTTCCGATCTAGGCGTTCCTGTATTTCACTGCCGTTGCACTGAATGGTGCCCGGCATACAATGGCAGTATCCATGCAACTATTCAGACGATCCGCTGAACACTGCGTAATTAAACAATCGGGACGTCTGGGTTAGGGCTTCACTGAGCGGAAATTAAGTGGGCTGGCTGCAGCAAACGCCGGAAAAGGAGACACAGCGAGGAGAGCGATAAATAAGGAAGCAACTGAATAGAGGAAAGCCGAATAATAGGCGGATTGATAAAGGAAAAAGAGATGAGTTTCATAAAGCGAATTCCCGCTTATCCGACAAGAAGGGTAAAATTTGATATGGTGGTAAATCCAAAAATCTTCATGAGAAGCTAAAATTTCCTCAGCTAACCAAGAAATTTCAAGTATTTTATAAACCAATGTTAATTTACCGTGTTCACACCAGCCTACCCCTAGCCCATATCCCATATCCCGTGCCGCATGAATTAAATTCACATTTCTCTAAGAATAGAAACGAGAAACGAATACTTTAAAGGTCATCAGTCCCACATTCCATTAGCAGGCCCCTAGATCACCTATTCTCTGCTGTCCGTGTTCATTAGCCCACGAAAGCCCAGTGGTTACTACTGTAACACCAGGTTAGCGTTCATAAATTCTACGTTCTGCCCACACAGTGTATTTATGTGTTTTGTGTGGATCTTAGAACAAACAGCGATTATTTCCCTACACAACATTAACTGACTGGTTTTTATAATGGAGACGAAGTGTTTACTGCGCGGTACGGACTCAATCTTGAAACACAATTCAGATTAATCCGAGGCTTTAACCCTTTAAAGACAAAACCTATCTGTTTTATATAAGGACTCAGTGCGTACCGCGCTGTAAACACTCTCCACTTCGGTTATAAAAACCAGTCTCTTAATGTTTTATAAGGCAAAAGTTGCTGTTTGTTCTGAGATCCGTACAAAACACATAAACGCAATGTGGACACCACGTAGAATTTTTTGATGTCAAACCTGGTGGTACGTAAAGTTACCGCTAGGTTTTAAAAGGTTAACCCTTTAAAGACGAAGCGTATCTGTTTTATATAAGGACACAGTGCGTACCGCGCTGTAAACACTCTCCACTTCGGTTATAAAAACCAATCTCTTAATGTTTTATAAGGCAAAAGTTGCTGTTTGTTCTGAGATCCGTACAAAACACATAAACGCAATGTGGGCACCACGTCGAATTTTTTGATGTCAAACCTGGTGGTATGTAAAGTTACCGCTAGGCTTTAAAAGGTTAACCCTTTAAAGACGAAGCGTATCTGTTTTATATAAGGACACAGTGCGTACCGCGCTGTAAACACTCTCCACTTCGGTTATAAAAACCAGTCTCTTAATGTTTTATAAGGCAAAAGTTGCTGTTTGTTCTGAGATCCGTACAAAACACATAAACGCAATGTGGGCACCACGTAGAATTTTTTAATATTAAACCTGTTCGCATGTAAAGTTGCCGCTAGGCTTTGAAAGGTTAAGGACAACACAAGGTTCTGCTGGCGATATTTCACCGCCTGTTATCAGTACATCAGCTCACCTGAGACTGCAGTAACTTCTACGACAGCTGCGCCACGCTTCTGGTCGCAAATATGGCAGCAAGAAACTTTCTGTCCCTCTGCACAGTTTTACGTGGCGGCTGATGAATTCTTTATGCACTCAACGCCATCCGCTCTTAACCGTGACATTTTAAGACAAACTAAATTTCTTAATATTTCTCGGGTACTGTGTGTCAGCTTGCTAAATGTTTTAACCGATAAATTCAAAGCATTTTGGAGGAAACAGAACACGTGTAAGGTTCTGAGACCTAAAACTGTTAAGTACAAGGCCAGAATTTGTGTATTGTTTTGTATGGCTGTGAAACATTGGTTGTCACATATCGAAAGAAGGGCGCGGACAGGGTGTTAGAGAAATGGAAGATGAGAGTATTTGGAGTGACAGGGCAGGGCGTTACAGGAGTGGGGTTTGAAAGTCTCATGGCAGTGCATATGAATATTACGATTTTATGTGCTGTGACTCCGTGTAATCTGTTATATTAACCTTTTAAAGCCTAGCGGTAACTTTACATACGACCAGGTTTAACATTAAAAAATTCTACGTGGTGCCCACATTGCGTTTATGTGTTTTGTACGGATCTCAGAACAAACAGCAACTTTTGCCTTATAAAACATTAAGAGATTGGTTTTTATAACCGAAGTGGAGAGTGTTTACAGCGCGGTACGCACTGAGTCCTTATATAAAACAGATAGGCTTCGTCTTTAAAGGGTTAATACCAAGGTTTCGAATGCACCTGTTGCCTGCTTATTCAGAGGAAGCGTTTTAACCTGCAAGGTAAACATATACCAAACAAAACGGGTGAATTGCAGGAATACCTTAACTGCGCATAAAACACAGTGATTAAGTTTTCTGTCAATATTTAGAGACATTTATTTAACGACGCTCTGAGTAGCTTAAAATAATTAGTGAGACGCGAATTAGAAGAAATTACTACGAAATTTCTCACAACTCAACTCAGGCAATATCGCAGTCTTTGTTTTTTCTGTAGGAGTAACAAACAGCATCAAAACCATGAGTCAGAAAAAGTCATTTCCCCGCCGAGATTTGAAGCCAGGACATCTACAATACTAATTAAGAGTGCTAACCACTGGACCGTCATGTTCGGTTCGATTTGCATAAACCAAGAAATAACACAGTGTAGTAACACGATGTTAGCGGAACCTCTCGGAAGGAAGTAGTACTAAACTCCACATTCGGAGTTTAATTAAAACCTGTTTCACGGTCGATTCAAGATTTTTAATTGCCTCTAGAAGCTATGCCTCCCATCTTTCTTCTTTCAGTCTCACACACAAAGCATTTTTCATCCTCCACTTTCCATCAGGCTGCGCTGTAACACGCTAAATCACTGTCTCTGTTCCATTAGGCCATGTCATCATCAGCTAGCAGCGCCTCTGGTGACGCCAACTTGAAGCAGGAACTACTTTATTGTGCGGACGTGATTACAGTAGAAATTCTGTGCCAAAGACACTCGTCTATATGCACAAGAAGGGCTCTTATATACTGCATGCTGAAAACAAAAGATTCAAGGGAGTCAGTGCCAAGAATCGACCGACATAAGGAGTATTATGACTAATTTCATCTGAGTTTTTCATCTTTCGTCTCCAGTGGGTAGACATGTTTGACTGCACTTCGCTTTAATGCCAGTCGTTTAACACAGGGTGTATTTATGCCTGCCTATAAGCAATATGTCTTCGTGAAACAAATTTCCACATTTTATAAATTCGTGAATGGGTAGAACGTGTCTGGGTCGAAGCATGAAGCCAGGGCCTTGCGAATGCGAGAAAATGACCTCGTTTGACCTCATTCAATTTTGTGAAATCTGAGGCTTTAAAGACGCGTAATATTACAATTAAAGTATTCCAGAATGTGACACCGTGTAGTAGCCTATAATCACGATCATTTGGCCTCCATCTTCAGGGTATACGACAAAAATAACAACTTGTATCGAAACGTCTGTATCTACTAAGTTGCACGGAGTTTTTAACACCTTAAATCTTGATTCCCCATTTTCATTTTCTTAAGTGACAGAAATATTTACGTTGGCAAAGTTGTTCATTTGCAGTAAAAGAAAAAAATATTAAAACTCGGCATGTTTTTAAAATGAAACAAACGTCCAATCAAGAGAAGCTAAAAACGCAGTCACCTTCCGAAGATACGCCTCAGGGGTTCCAAGCCCGGCGACCTTTCTCCAGACGACGTGAGACAAGATTTCCCCACAAAGGCCATGTAAAATTGGGTAGGACAGTTCCAGACAATCTGTTTTGTCCCAAAGAAAATATATATTCATACTTAGGGAAAACTTTAAAAGATTGACAAACAAACGGCAGTTTGATGAGCAGGCACTTCCACTTGAACTGCAGACAGGACATCTGAATCATCATCTCCAATGTCCAACAGTACAGGCAGCGATGACGTGAAGAAATCAAGGACTGAAGTCTGGTGAGACAGGATCTTTCATTTGCCCTGAGGATAACTTTAGGACATGCAAGCGTCCTCATAGTTCTGTGTCCAGTTGCTGTTGCCCGCTGCCCGTTCCAGTCGCGTTCTTCAAACACCTTGATGCCACCTTCAGTCAGTCTAAGCTCTTCACTGAACTTAAAAACCCGTGAAATACCCCTCCTTATCCTCAGGCCTAAGTCCTTCGGCTTCTTCACGGGCGTTCTGCTTTCAAATTTCAACGAGATGCTGAAGCGTGAGGCCCCGATGACAAGAGTTCAGCAGCTCCAAGACACCTTCAGCATCCTTCAGGTACGAATTTATACGGTCTGTTTAATATATTTAATACATGTGGAGACAAGCGACGTAAGTGCGAAACGACGTAAGACGAGGCGACGCAAGGTAAAGCTAACCCATTACAGTCCTGGACAGGCCCTGAGGGTTCCAGTAGGTTGAGGCTTCCAGATTTCTAGACAATCGGCACATGAATGTAGTAAGGTTGTCAGCGCTACGCACCGGCCGCCTTTACTCCCCAGGAAATATTCCTGTACTCATTTTCGTTAGAGGCTGAGTCGGCCCCAGGCCCATAGTGCGGCGAAAGGACTAAGTCAAGGAAAAATCCCAAGTAAACAATCGGGAATCGAACCCGTAACCTTCCAGCTTGTAGCACAGTGCAGCACCGAAGACGAGACGGCATAAGTCGAGGAATTACTATATTATTCAAATAAATGCTCACTCTCTTTCCCCGTAATTAGCCGTTTGGTTATTTAAGGTCCGATACGGTTTCGCGGGCCGCAGCTTGCAACACTCTGTTATCCCTAAGAGCAAAGTTCTTCTGTTTAACTTCAGGGCAGGATAAGAACAATCAGACTTAACCTTGCGTTCTGACTCCAGTCTAACGTCGTCACTATCCGTCTCTATCGTGTCCCCATTCCTCCCCAGAGATTACAGTCCACGTTTGAGCACTCAAAACAATTGTTTCCGCGGAGAGACACTGTCTGTGTGTTAACTGCAGTGGCCTACCCAGTAACCTTCCTGTCTGTTTCGTGTTTCATTACACACGCTTTGGGGGAACTACTCTTTCTTCTGATTCTAACTTCCTCCTCTTCATCTTCTTCTATATACTACCCTCTCACCCTGAAGAAGTAGGCAGCACATAGCCACGAAACTTTAGTATTATCTACCAAAATATATGGCGTCTGTCTGTAACGGGAGTCATCTTTATCTAAAAGCAATACGTCCCTGAAGTATTATTAATGGGTTGGTATTTGTAAAAAAAAAATATGATGTTTTCTGTAAGTAGTAAATTGAATGTTTAAAATATTATGCTCATAAAATTTAGACCTTCAAAGTGTTAAGTATAAATAAGCTCAACCGATGAAAATGTGTACCGGGTCTCTTTTCCGGGGGTAAAACGGTCGAGGCGTGACGTTGACCACCAACCCCCATCTAGCCCCAAGGTTAAAGAAAGAGTAGAGCTAGCCCTCTAATCCCCTTCTGCGCCTTCATGGCCTATTAACCTTTTAAAGCCTAGCGGTAACTTTACGTACCATCAGGTTTAACATTAAAAAATTCTACGTGGTGCCCACATTGCGTTTATGTGTTTTGTACGGATCTCAGAACAAACAGCAACTTTTGCCTTATAAAACATTAAGAGACTGGTTTTTATAACCGAAGTGGAGAGTGTTTACAGCGCGGTACGCGCTGAGTCCTTATGTAAAACAGATATCCTTCGTCTTTAAAGGGTTGTAGGTTGGACTTTACATTTTTCTTAGTCTTTAAGCTTCCTGAATGCCTAACCTATCCATAATAAAGTTCTTACACATCGGCTGATTTTATGAATTTACGAAGAGATTCTCACTGGATCCACTCCTGATGCAGGATTTCTTATTAAGTCTTACCTACTTACAAAGTTAACAAATGGTCTCATTTGTAACTCCGTATCTGTCAAATTAAACGGAAAGGTAGCCTGTCTGAGTGGCAAGTGCAACCTACGATGCGTTCCGCCTTCAGTAGTTAGAAAACTGAGACCATGTCTTCGAATCCCCTCGCGGGGCTTACATGTCCGTCTTGTTTATTTCCTTCTTTTTCTTTCTTTACCTATTCCCTTTTACCCTTTTTATTTTGCAGTAATAAGAAAGCTTTGTATAAGGATTACGTCCGTCTGTCCGTCCTTCTGTCACCTAGTATCAGTTGCCAAATCGTGTGTAAGCTTTTCATGAAATTCGGTACAGAAGTTACAAAAAGTTATTAACCATACGTGAGCTTTCCGAAAATTGGCTCAGTGGTGGGGTAAATGTATTTATTATCCACACGTTCAACATTTATTGCCCGATTTGAATAAAATTTCATATAAGAGATGCGCACGTAGTTATGTTGACTCCTTACGATTTTAGCAAAAACCGTGGGAGGGAAAAACCGTGCTTTCCTTATGGTTGTAAATGAAAATACAGGCATATTTCTGTGTTCCATAACAACGTGTCACTGAAGAAGGCATTTCTACAGCCTGCGTGTTACGTAAATTGACAATGCTCTTGTCTTGCGAAGATAAGGGCCTTGTGATAAGCGAACTCACGGTCCAGTACACCTAGAAGTGTCTCACATTCAGAAGTTCATTCTTAACCTTCTAAAGCCTAGCGGTAACTTCACATACCACCAGGTTTAACATTAAAAAATTCTACGTGGTGCCCACAATGCGTTTATGTGTTTTGTACGGATCTCAGAACAAACAGCAACTTTTGCCTTATAAAACATTAAGAGATTGGTTTTTATAACCGAAGTGGAGAGTGTTTACAGAGCGGTACGCACTGAGTCTTTATATAAAACAGATACGCTTCATCTTTAAAGGGTTAACTGAAACCGACCGAAGGGCCCTACCCGTAATTCTTTCAAACCTCCCGCTTGATATGAGTTCTGAGCAGTCTGTTAGCATCTGAAAGGGTCGGGGTGGGGGAATCTCAGGTGGTAGCCTGTTCGTGTTCCAGTTCTGTAGTGACGTCACTGCCTATGGAATGTAATTACGCCTCGCGCCATCTTTCTCTATATGCGAAGCAAATATTCTGAGTCTTCAGACAGCGCGACAGTCAGGGCAGGGGGTGGATGAGGGTGTGGGGGAGGAGGAGGAGGTAGGAGGAGGAGGGGGCGAAGCATAAAGGTCTGCATGATCCGAAAGACGCGGAAATAAAAACGAAGCTGAGAAGTGAAACGGTTGCAGATAATAACCACAAAGAAGCTAACTACCTCAAATTCTTTGAGCAGTCTGATTGCATTCACTTTTTAGCGTAATGTCAGCTGGACGAGCGGGCTTTGATTCGCGAAAGAGGTGTCAGAATTTTGTATCTCTTCGTATTTTAATCCTTCAAAACGGCTGTTTCCAAACCGTGTGCTGCGGAACCATTTAGTATACTGTGGGCGACTTTTACGGGCTGGAAGACGCACTGAGTTCGTAACAAAATTGGTAAATACAATATTGACAGTTATTAACCTTTTAAAGCCTAGCGGTAATTTTACATACCACCAGGTTTAACATTAAAAAATTCTACGTGGTGCCCACATTGCGTTTATGTGTTTTGTACGGATCTCAGAACAAACAGCAACTTTTGCCTTATAAAACATTCAGAGACTGGTTTTTATAACCGAAGTGGAGAGTGTTTACGGCGCGGTACGCACTGAGTCCTTATACAAAACAGATACGCTTCGTCTTTAAAGGGTTAATTACATTTTCTTAAATTTCCTCGTCGTATTTGTGTACGAACAATTCTAGTTTTAAATTTCAGCAGAAAGCGCCAATAATTAAATCTGCTCTTTTAAATGTGCGCAAGTATATTCTTGTTTTAAACAAAAGTTTTTTTATTTTATTTTATTATGGTTTGTTTTATAGGGGTTCCCTAAAAAATTAAATTACTTACAGGGGTTTTAGACATGTCAAGGGTTTTATACAAGAGTGTATACCACACGTACTTCACCATTCGCAAAGCTTTTCATTCTAACAAAATATGTTACGTGTATTTCACAATATCCTCGCAATAAACTTCCATTTGTCGCTCTTACATAATTAACAGTTAAGTTTTTGTAACCGACAGGGAATGTGTTTACTGCGCGGTACGAACTGAATTTATATACGCGTACGTTACACAGATGTGTCTTATTTTTCAGAGGAATTCCCTCGAGCGTGTCCTTCAGACTTCAGAGGTTTATGTCTGTATTGTAACAACAGTTATTACGTAGAAATAAACAGATTAGCAAAAATTGTATAATACCGTTTGGATGTCACACAAGACTAATTTTATATCTGCAAGTAATTGGTACCACCAGCGTCATATCCTGAAATACCTTGTCACTCTTATATCTAAGCACGTCTAATAATATTATGAAATTACAATTCTTTATTGAAATATTTATATCACCAAACAATCTAACAAAAACTTGGCGTATCTCTTGTCAGTTAGGATGCCTAAAGAAGGAGAAAATTTCCCATGTGATTTCAAAACATGGCAGCGCAGCACAGTAAAAATACTTAGCTGCGCAAAAACTGGTATGAGAAATCCACGTTCCACATGAGTGGGTCCGATTTCGCTTGTAGCACATTCGTCTCTGTCAGCTCTATTTATTTCATCTTGAAACCTATGTTGTGCGTTCAGCCTAACCCTGCAGGGCACCGAAAGAAAGTCTGCACTCTCATAAACTCCCTTACAGCGGATCTGAAAGTTCACCAGTCTTGACCTCCAAGCCAGTACCCGGTAAGGTCTCCATCCACACTGCAGGGGCAGTCACATTCTGGTCGAAAGTCGGCAAAATCGTGTTCATGCTGCAGACGCCAATAATTACCCATCACAATACAACATTGTTTATTAAAATCTACACTCAACTACATGTTTCGGCTATGTTAAGCCATCCTCAGGCTGTGCAAATTATAAAAAAGAAAATGAACAATTTGAAGAGTAATATTATTACAAATCTAGATCTCAAGTATTGACACTTTGTTTGTTCATGCATTACGTTATAATATTTTAAAAAATACGGAAAACTTCGTATGTATAGACGGCGCGACAGACAGCGCAATACTGAAATGTTAGTAGCCGTATTTTAAAGATATAAAATATGGTACATACAAATTTTAGGTAGTGTTGTTGAAAATCCAGGACGGAGACGTATAAAACTCAGTTCAATAGCTTTGCAACACCAGTGTCCAACACAGTGGCGAGCTCGCTCAGGGCACGACAGGCTCATGAGAACGTACGTTTAAATGCAAAGAGTATTTGCCCTGACTGTGAGCAGACAGTGACCAGACCGTGAGCGGATAGTGAGTGGAGAGCAAGTGGACAGTGGGCGGACCATAAGTGGACAGTGAGCGGACCGTGAGTGGACGGTGAGCGGACCGTGTGTGGACGGTGAGCGGACCGTGAGTGGACGGTGAGCGGACCGTGAGTGGACGGTGAGCGGACCGTGTGTGGACGGTGAGCGGACCGTGAGTGGACGGTGAGCGGACCGTGAATAGGCAATGATCCTACCTGTAGTGGGATTCGGCCCATGATTTCAATGCACCAGTTACACAAACAACATCAACAACAGGCTGTTATCTTCACCACACAGGCCAGGCCGGCTTTATCAACAACCACCGCCCCCCCCCCCACACACACACACACAAATTTACATTCAACGGCAACGGTGAAATTTTCAATGCAGGGACCCCTGCAAGTGCACGAATCTTCAAACGTACCTTCATATATACATTGTTCCATTCTTAGCACACACATGGGCAGTGGTGAACAAGTGGAGTGGAGAGAAGAATATTTGAAACAAAGAAGAAATACGTAACAGGAGGCTTGACATAATTACATAATGAGGAGCTTCACGATTTTTTAATCTTTGAAAGACAGTATCATAATTATCAAATCGAGGATGATGTGATAACTGGGGCATTTGGCATGTACGGACAGGAAAAGAAATGCTAAAAGTGTTTTGGTGGGGAAATCTGAAATAGATAACTTAGAAAACAGAAGCATAGATGAATGATAAAATATGGGTCTTAAAATAGAATTGGATTTTATGCCGCCTGTACCGTGCCCGTAATGTCACTAAAATTACACGTACTCACACCAACTCGCGCACAAATTACATGTACTCACACCAACTCGCGCACAAATTACATGTACTCACACCAACTCGCGCACAAATTTCAAATAAAAGAATCTTAGTAAAAGATGTCAGATAAAAAGCGACATGTTTCGGTGCTCTGAGGCACTATCATCAGGGGAAAAACATAAAAACACTGAGCGATAAGACACAATAGTTTGGCTACCTACGGTGCTTTCACCTGGATCCTCCAGATATCAAGTGCTATATTCATCACTAAAAAGTCCACAAATTGAGGTGACATTACTTCAACCAGATCTGCGCCCAGCCATCTAGTGTTTCATCGCTCAGTGTTTTTATGTTTTCCCATGATGACAGAGTCGCAGAGCACCGAAACATGTCGCGTTGTAACTGATACCTTCTACTAAGATTCTTTTATTTGTACCTTGTGCGCGAGTTGGTGTCATTATGTATTATAATAACAGGATTGGTTGGTTCAGATTTGATTGATTTGTCTCAGGATACGGCAAATTAAAGGAATCTTCAGAACGGGGTAATAAATCTCCAGATTCCACAAACTGACAAGCTGAACAATTATCACTTTCTGAAGCGGGACTCTGTGCCATGCAATTAGCGCCAGCGCTAATCCAACCAACGTGTAACCGATCAAGTAACCAATGAACCAGAAATCAATTCAACACACATCGCCTATTGCCTCTATGACGACAGCTCTGTTACTGCTACCGTGTCTCTTAATTCTCGCTCCGATCCGACCTGGCTCAATTGAAGGTCAGCAGGGGTCAACTCCGTCACTGAAGAAAGCGCACAGTGTCCCGGACACTGAGAGTAGATAATCCGCGTTTCCTGGAAAATTTCATACCTTTTTTGGAGTATACGAGCATGGTAGGATTTACGAAAAGGTCCCCGTGAAAGCGGGTTGCATTACACCCGTATTCAATTTCTTTTAGCTGTTACCGTAAACTGCAGGCAGGATATAAAACGTTTCTAGATGTTCCGCAGTATTTTATCCTCTAAAAGGAAATAAACATTTTTTGCTGTTGCTGAAAGCTATACTTTCCAAGCCTAGCGGGCGATCCTTGTTATATAAATGAAACGCCCCCGTTTTTATCTCTCCATTCACAGTTATTAAAGTAACTGAAGCTCGAGGTAAAAATGATAGTCCTTTTGTGTATTGGGGGACGAGTCTAACTTTTCTATAGGTTATAGTTCGTCGCGATCGTTGCTAAACTGTCTACCAGACACCCCGCCCCCAAGTCTGCCACAAGTGCTAAGGCTTACAGAGAAGAACGTATCTATATCAGTGTTTCCCAAACTTTTCTGCTTGCGGACCCACTTTATCTTCTTCGGGGGCTAAGGGACTGCACGGTTCCGTCTGAGTCACTCTAGTATACAGTACTTCTGCATTATAGAACTATCGATTCTTCTAGATCAGCTTTCGGCACCGAATTTTTGTGGAGTTAAAACACAGAGAGAGAACCCAACGGGATATGACAAATAATATAGCAAAATTAACCCTTTAACCCTTTAAAGACGAAGCGTGTCTGTTTTATATAAGGACTCAGTGCGTACCGCGCTGTAAACACTCTCCACTTCGGTTATAAAAACCAGTCTCTTAATGTTTTATAAGGCAAAAGTTGCTGTTTGTTCTGAGATCCGTACAAAACACATAAACGCAATGTGGGCACCACGTAGAATTTTTTAATGTTAAACCTGGTGATATGTAAAGTTACCGCTAGGCTTTAAAAGGTTAAAGCAAATCAAGTTTATTCTTGTACTGCAAGTTTTCCGTCTGTGTTTCTCAAGTGTTTATTGTCTTCATATCTGTGCAGTGTCAAGCTGAGCGGTTAAGAGTCCCCTCCCTATTTCCCACTAAGAGTGTGTATACCATTTCCACGAGATATCTCATGCCTAGCTAGTTCAGCACACAGTTGAGTAGGAAATGAGTTGCTTCCGAGTAAGCGATTAAGTTGTTTGCGAAAGGGTAGCAAGAAAATGTTGCCAAAGATATCCTTCAACATGCCACGAATGTAATTGGTTAAAATTTTAAAGGTCTAGCGGGTACTTTACGTAGCACCTGGTTTAACATTAAAAAAATTCTACATTGTAGTGACATTGCGTTTATGTGTTTTGTACGGATCTCAGAACAAACAGCAACTTTTGCCTTATATAACATTAAGAGATTGGTTTTTATAACCGAGGTGGAGAGTGTTTACAGCGCGGTACGCACTGAGTCCTTATATAAAATAGATACGCTTCGTCTTTATAGGGTTAACATACGCCAGAGGGCGTTGGAGGGGAACAGAGCTGTAGGCAGGCGGTGGGAGATATCAGCGCCGCACCTCGTACCCCTACCAACCATGGGACATTCTTCCGTGGCCTCACTATAGCCCACTGTTTCCCAATTTTTTGCTTGGGCATTCCTTTTACCTTCGAAAAACAACCACGGATCCGCACAACATTGCTCACGTGCCTACACAGCGTCCGGATGATAGATATCTAAAATCAAAATTTTATATCTTCGAACTCATTTCAGATAGCTACGAATACATACTAGTATCATGCATAAAAATGTATTGCATGCTTTGAACTGAATTAAACTGACTGTCGTTCGCTTCGTGTGTACAGGGTGTTTCTTAATTAGATATTCTAACGGTCATACGAAATAAACACATTGCCAATTAAAGAAGTCCCACGATTAATTTTATCATAACATTTTCCTTTAATGAAAAAATAAGTAAATGTCAAAGAACGCATTACAGAAATGTATCCACGGATCCATTGGGATCAGCGGAGCACACTGTGGGAACGTCATCCACAGTTTTGACAGTGGCTACTGACACTTGTGTCACTCTCGATTCTGTTAAAGTAGCGTACTTGCAGCGTACTTGTGACACTGATTTGCATATGATTGGTGGGAAAACTTGGCGCAGCTGACGACAGTACGCTGTCCCCAGATAATGAATATTGATGCCAATTTGTTAGCAGATTCGCTGCCGCCGTACGTACTGTTATCACTGTTTGCTGCCGATATTTGCATGAAACAGTACTGCTATCAGTTTTAACAAGATGCCGTCTCCCGGTCACGCAAGACAATGTTACAGCTTACACCACTGGACCAGTAATTGGGACTAGATCAGTCCAGTGGGCTGTCGAACACAAACAGACGCTTAGAATTGTTCTGCCGGGTTGTAGGGTGTATTATTATTAGAATTGGAACGTAAGGGTTATATATATATAAGGACTCAGTGCGTATCGCGCTGTAAACACTCTCCACCAGTCTCTTAATATTTTATAAGGCAAAAGTTGCTGTTTGTTCTGAGATCCGTACAAAACACATAAACGCAATGTGGGCACCACGTAGAATTGTTGATAGTTAAGCCTGGTGGTACGTAAAGTTACGGCTAGGCTTTAAAAGTTTAACTAAATTAGCACTAAACACATCAGTCTACAGTCTATAAAACAGTATACCAGCATGCAGGTAAAGGTAAAGGTAAAGCAGTCCTATTACAGGCCTGGACAGGCCCTGAGGGTTCCAGGAGGTTGAGGCTCCCAGATTTCTAGACAATCGGCACATGAAGGTGGTAAGGTTGTCAGCCCTACGCACCGGCCGTGTTTACCCCCCAGGAAATATTCCTGGTACTTATTTCTATTAGAGGCTGAGTCGACCCCAGGGCCATAGGATTATGCCAATGAAAAAATCCACTGACACCATCGGGAATCAAACCCGCGACCTGCCGGTTTGTAGCGCAGCGCCTCAACCAACTGCGCCACCGCGTGCCCTCTGTACCAGCATGCATAACACGAAAATTGCCTACGTTGTAACAGGTTGATTTTTTAAATCCTGTTATTGTGTAACGGATTGATAGTTCATATTTGCGAAGTGTTACTTTAGTGTGATTCCCTGATGATGATCCCATAAGGGATCGAAACATGCAGCAGTGTTCAACGTGATACCGTAATATAAAATATCTGTTAAAAATACAGTGAATTTTGTTGGCCTGACTGTTGTGAGTTGATCATCAACACTGCACGGCACGAACAATATAAAAACTACAGGCCTGTTCGTATTGAAACACTTGACTGCGTATAATGAAAACAGGCACTGGACAGTGTTTAATGATTTCATCCTCTGATTATATTCGTAACTACTATCCATCATACGTATATAACGTAGGAAACCCACGAAGTCAGTAAGTTCAGATGTCACACACTATCATCAGAATATCACACATAAAAAACGTAAAGCTTAAGTTGCCCATGTGTACGGTGTGAAGGCATATGGCGCACTGGAGGTACATATCCATACATTCTTAACGTTGACACAAAAGAGAAGTGAGTTGCCAACCTCACTGTTAACACTGGGATACGAAAGGGTAATAGAACTTTGATATATATGTACATAATACGCGACAACAACACGTATAGGGGGAACGAAAGTATAACTCCATGCATTCCTAAACTCTGCACTAGCCGGAGACAAGCAGTCAGCTTTATGCCCTGGCAGCTTTACTACCGGAAAAAAAGCCGTCGTCATCCGCTAGGCAGGACGGTGAGTGGGCCCCAGAACCCTTCTGAAAATTGGGGGAAGGAAAAAGAAATTTGTTGCCACCGCCGTGAAGTGCGGTGCCATTTCTCAGTCGGCCAGTATCCTAGCCATTATATCGACTGAGCAGTCGTGACTCATAAAGCATTCATATTAAATTTTGAAAATATAAAAATATTCGCACCATCAGACACGTTGATCACCGTCCTGAGGAACGAAATGCGATAAAGAAGAAACCCGAAATCAGATATAAAATTTTTGTTGCCCCAAAATCTACGCATTTCTGGCTGTGAGTTCATGTAAGCAGCCGACTTACCCGGACGTGGTGATGCCTAGCCTGGTCACGTGGTACTGCTAGTGTCGCTTCTTCGCAGGCTCGCAGCTGGCACAAACGACTCTCGTTGGCAGGTTGGCACTGAGGGTTCAAGTTCGAAACCCGATGGGACAGACCCACACCACAGGCACTCGAACACGCGGACCACTGCGAATACTCCTGTCTGCAGTCCGGGGGATGCTGAGCTGCAAATATATCATATCAGGAGTGCCTGCTGTTATGGAACTGAACTTTAGCAAAGCAGGCAAAGTACGTATAACGCAACATTGATGGCCGTTCGCGTAACCATTGTTGCCGTGGAAAAACAAAAAGTGTTACATATTCTGAGTGTATGTCTGTAGCCTTAATTATCCAACATGCAAAGCGCATGCGCCGTATTATACAGGGTATACACAAAAGAATGGCGCGGTTTCAAAAGTTAACAAGAAATTTATTTCTCACCTTACACGGGCACAACGTACACCGTCAGCAGCGGCAACTGTCCAAGTTTCTTATGCGTTAATCACAATCCTTCAATGTGTGCACCCTGGGTCACACGACACACAT
>BLKM01000913.1:1209943-1335258 GCA_013340265.1 Coptotermes formosanus | reverse complement strand
TCTGTTTTATATAAGGACTGAGTGCGTACCGCGCTGTAAACACTCTCCACTTCGGTTATAAAAACCAGTCTCTTAATGTTTTATAAGGCAAAAGTTGCTGTTTGTTCTGAGATCCGTACAAAACACATAAACGCAATGTGGGCACCACGTAGAATTTTTTAATATTAAACCTGGTGGTATGTAAAGTTACCGCTAGGCTTTAAAAGGTTAAGTAAAACTATTTTCTTCGAATGCGGGGAATTCAAGTTTTCCGAAGGACTCTACCTTTGAGATCTCAACACTAACTAACTAACTAACTAACTAACTAACTAACTAACTAACTAACTAACTAACTAACTCCATGAAGCAGAGTCCTTCTTGAGAAGCTAACAAATCCTCAGCTAGTCAAGAAGTTCCCAGATTTTCTGGAACACGAATCTTCGTGACTGCATGATCTCACTATTTCTCTTACTAAAACCACGAAGTTCTTCAATAAGATCTCCATATGCTTAATTAAACATCATGTCATTAAGACGTATGGGGGTGGGAGCAGATGCCTCCACGTAATCCAATTTTTTAATTTATGGTACCAGACTGAGGTGAGTGGTGAGATTCACGCCCCGGTCTAACTTAAATAAATTAACCTCAACTCCATATAAAGATTCAGGTCGCACCGCGGAGTAAACACTCTCCGTCTCGGTTGTATAGACCAACCAGTTAACGCTGTATAGGGAAATAATCGCTGTTTGTTCTGAGATCCACACAGAACACATAAATACACTGTGTGGGCAGAACGTGGCATTTAAAGACCCAGTCCGTACCGCGCAGTAAACACACTCCGTCTCCGTTATAAAAACCAGTCAGTTAATGCTGTATAGGGAAATAATCGCTGTTTGTTCTGAGATCCACACAAGACACATAAATACACTGTGTAGGCAGAACGTGGAATTCATAGGAGCATGCGAAAAATTGCCGAAAGCGATATTAGATTTGTGATGTCTGTTTTTCTGTCCGTCCGTCCATTCGTTTGTCCGCATAGAACTCGGCTTTCACGAAAGGATTTTCACTAAATTTTATACGAGTAATCTATCGAGAAAATCCAAGTTTCATTAAAATCTGACAAGAATAACGTGTACTTTACATGAAGGCTTATATATATTTATGATAATATCTTGCTGAGTTCTTCTTAGAAAGAAAAATATTTCAGACGAAACGTGTAGAGAAAGTCAAAATACACATTTTATATTCAACAACTTTTTTTTTCCGAAAATCACGCCGTTTACGAGAAAATCTGGAAAAATATTTTAGTGACACACTGGACACAGATGGCAATATAATACGGAGCATGCGCATTGCATGCTGGATAATTAGGGCATGAATAGAGACACACACACTCAGAATACGTAATACTTCCTGCTTTTCGATTACAACGATGGTTCCGCGAACGCGCCTTAATGTCACGTTTATACGGGCACTGCCTCTCTTGTTGAATTTTAAGCTGATGCTACATAAGGTAAGAACTGTCTTCTGAAGCCTTGAAGTAACATATCCATGTCCTGAAGCAAAGTTTTGTTATTTTACAATTTAGCCATTATTATGCTGCAATGGACTATGGTTCTGTAAATTTAACTAACGCCATGGAGCAGAGGCATTCTTGAGAAGCTAACAGTTTCTCAGCTAGTCAACAAATTCCCCGCATTCTATGGAACCCGGAGGTTCATTACCGCATTCACAACAGCCCGCCACCTGTCCCTATCCTCAGCCAGCTCAATACAGTCCATGCCCTCATTCCCACTGCTTGAAGATCCATTTTAATATTATCCTCCCATCTACGCCTGGGTCTCCCAAGTGGTCGCCTTCCCTCAGGTCTCCCCACCAAAATCCTGTATGCACCTCTCCTTTCTCCCATACGTGCTACATGCCCCGCCCATCTCATTCTTCTCGATTTGACCACCCGAATAATATTTGGTGATGAGTACAGGTCATTAAGTTCCTCGTTATGTAGTCTTCTCCACTACCCTGTCGTCTCGTTCCTCTTAGGGCCAAATATCCTCCTCAGCACCCTATTCTCGAACACCCTCAGTCTTTGTTTCTTCCTCAGTGTGAGAGACCAAGTTTCACACCCATACAAAATAAATTTGTTTAGTGTCTATAATACGTTCAGCACAACCGTATGTATCATGACCCACCTCACAGTAAATTTATCGTTTATGTATTTATCACACGCAGTCACCAAGCAAGTCCCTTGTCCTTTGAAATTCACGATACGGTACGTATAACATATGACCCCTGCTGTAAACTTGCCCACAGCGGAGCACTCCCATATGAATGGCGGTGCAGGGTAGGTTGCATCTTATCTGACTGTAGGGTTTCTAGTGTAATTCAACCAGCTACAGGACACAAGGGAATTCTAGCCTGCATCTAATATGCTCGCAGCATGTCGGAACTTAAGATAATTCGTCCAGGCGATATCCTGAGGTTACACTTGAACTGGAATGACATTTACTCTAAATCGCAGAATCAGCTCCGACTTTCAATTTAATTCCGTTAAAGCTACTCCGTCTTTTGGCACGGCTTTACTTCGGTTAAAGACACTCATTCTTGTGACACGTTCCGGGGTTCTGCATTAGTCACGAATTTCGATGTGTTTTACACAGATTCTACAGGCCTCTACAAACATAAGATTATCATC
Source organism: Coptotermes formosanus (assembly GCA_013340265.1). Lineage (NCBI taxonomy): Eukaryota > Metazoa > Arthropoda > Insecta > Blattodea > Rhinotermitidae > Coptotermes > Coptotermes formosanus. The sequence continues at coordinate 1,332,587 of BLKM01000913.1, read as the reverse complement.
ATCATTATCATCATCATCATCATCATCATCCCCTTTATGCAGGGTATTCACACTTATATACCTGAAACAAACCATGTTTCTAGGGTACACAGTGCCGCAGCTACTCTGCACGTACTGTTAACGGTGCATATAGCGCTGTCTGCAATATTAAACCCTTTTGTGCTTCCACATTAGCACTTCGCGCAGTGTGTGTGCTGTGCCCAATATAGCTGTTTTCTGCAGTTCCTTGATATCGTGCTTTCCCGTTACGCTGCTCAAGTATTTTTCTGAAGGATTTTGAAATGGTTCCAATTGCCCCTATTATCACTGGCACCACCTTTGTTTTTACATTCCACATGCGCTGTATTTCTATTATAAGGTCTTTATATTTTAGAATCTTCTCGGCCTCTTTCTTTATCACATTTCTGCCTCCCCGGATTGGCACATCAATTAGCACACACGTTCCTTTTTCATTATCCCGGATTATGATGTCCGGTTTACTGTTGGGGATGGTTCTGTCGGTTTGCACTTGTTGGTTCCGTAATATGGTTATTATTATTATTATTATTATTATTATTATTACATAACCAACTCACGCACTAAATAAAATAAGTTCATGAACTATTATAAAACGCCTACGTTTCGGGGCGACATAATAAATAGACTGGCGTGTTGGGACCACAGTCCTTCGTGCTGAATAGCCCACTGATGATGCCGAAACATGTAGCAGTTTTGTAATAGCTCATGAATGTATGGTGTAACAATTATAAGAAAATGCACGATATGAATAGCATGATATAAGAATCTGAGATTTTGCACACGGATATTGCTTATAAATGCGACGTCTTCCTTAATTTATAAAACATAGTTTCGTGTGACGATGTCTAAATTTGGTGCGGAAGACAGGATTCAGTACACATGTTGCTGAGTGCCACTGAATATGTTAATCGAATATTTTAACCACAGAAATCTTATTTAACAAAGATGCACTGATTTTAAACTCCAAACACGCACATCTTTTTAAGAATTTTTAGTACAGTAGACTGTATGCGGAATATGCACTCCGATACACCAGTAAAATTTCAGGATACTTCAGAAATTTACGTTGTTGGTACAGAATGTATAGTGATGTAGCGTCCGTTATTTCCACCAGAAATCGTACCATTATTTGTCTGATGGTACAGCTGACTGAAACAATTATGCCGAAACGTTAAAACAGCGTGTAACATTTAAAAACATTAGTGTAACTTTCTTTCTTTCTTTCTTTTTCTTTCTTTCTTTCTTTCTTTCTTTCTTTCCTTCTTTTCCTTGCTTTCTGCCTTCCCTTCTTTCTTTCTTTCTTTCTTTCTTTCTTTCTTTCTTTCTTTCTTTCTTTCTTTCTTTTCCTTGCTTTCTGTCTTCCCTTCTTTCTTCCGTTCTTTCCTTCTTTCATTCTTTCTTTCTTTTTCTTTCTTTCTTTCTTTCTTTCTTTCTTTCTTTCCTTCTTTTCCTTGCTTTCTGCCTTCCCTTCTTTCTTTCTTTCTTTCTTTCCCTTGCTTTCTGTCTTCCCTTCTTTCTTCCGTTCTTTCCTTCTTTCATTCTTTCTTTCTTTCTTTCTTTCTTTCTTTCTTTCTCTTTCTTTTTCTTTATTTCTTTCTTTTCCTTGCTTTCTTTCTTCCTTCTTTCTTTCGTTCTTTTTCTTTCTTTTTCTTTCTTTCTTTCTTTCTTTCTTTCTTTCTTTCTTTCTTTCTTTCTTTCTTTCTTTCTTTCTTTCTTTCTTAGTGTGACCACTGCCTACCTACACATTGTCTGCGTTGAGGGTTATTGTTACACCTGATCGCACTCAGTGACAAACAGACACAACACACTCGGTAGGACTCCTCTGGACGAGGGATCGGCCCCTCGCAGAGACCTCTACCTGACAACACACAACGCTCACAAGAGACAGACATCCATACGTCCGGTGGGATTCGAACCCGCAATCCCAGCAAGCGAGACCTACGCCTTAGACCGCGTGGCCACTGGGATCGGCCATCAGTTTACACTCTCATGTTTAATGTTTGAAACACAGCATCTGCGGTACGCGTTGAAGAACGAAACAGTTTAGTATTGTGAGAAGAAACTAACGTCTCTACACTGAAGTAAAAACGTCTTTCTGACTCCTTCTGTAAACACAGTAGTTCATATAATCAGGGCGCCATCCCAAAAAATGTTCGCTTATATCTTCCGTGTGATTCCCACAACAAACAGCGATTATTTCCATAAACACAAATAATCAGTTGGTATTTGTAATGGATATGCAGTGTGTTTACTGCGATGTATGAACTGGAATATTATATGTTATGTAATACAACTTTAGGTTTCAACGGATTAAAACACAACATTAAAAATTTCGAGTGTCTGTTTATGGAACCAGAGAGGTCAGATGTAAAATAAACACAGCAATACGAGTACGTCCATACTCCTGTCGGATTTTCCTACAGGATTCCGAGCTGCGTTACGTAAACCCGTTGCTAAGCAGCAGAGAAGTAAACAAAAGGTTTTAATATCAGATTCGGATAACATACATTGAGAATATTTTTATATCATAAACATGATTTTGAAAGCACATCGAGTCGATTTGCAGAAAGAAACAAAAGAAGTTCATTCCCGTCCAACAAATGTATTTAAGTCGCATCGTTTTATAGTGCCCTTAATCTCATGCAAATTTAATTTAAAAAATAAATATACTGAAACTCATCTATATTTCAAAACTTTATACGTACTCAAAAGTCTGTCGCCTGTATACGGAGCTATATTTGTACAAGCCGTCACTGAATCAGAGCTGAATATTGAAATACTGCGTACATGCGAGCTGTAATGCTTTCATATACTGATAAAGTAATCGTTGAAAAATCTGAAGAACAATTCGACAGTTTCCATTTCTAGACACTCTTTCCACATACCGTCCTACTAAAGATCTCCTCTTATACGGTACAACCCTTGCGGGGCCCTCTGAAATCACGAATTCACACACCACACACGATACAAAGCTTCTACTGCCGACGATCAAGTGCTTAACGCGTGCTAAAATAAGGTAAATCTGATCTTTCTTTTCGTGTTGCCATATTTTTGCCATTTTCGCAACCGACGTTTCGTAGTTACTGTATCACACACAAAATGTCTTTAAGCGCTTTTTTTAAAAGAATGTCTCAATTGTTAAGGTTGCATACAGTCTGTGTCAAATAAAGTTGAATATGGAGCACTGACGGGATGACACTGACTGAGGAAAACCAAAGTATTCGGTGTACTGGTTCCATTAAATTCTGTAACATTTCGATGTATGTATTCTCTGTAATGCACCTCCCTGAAGATGGCCACATGAGTGGCCGAAACATGTAGCAGGTATACACTGTGCATAATACACTTCCATTCACTTACGTGCATTTGTTGGTTTTGATATCCTACCTTACTGCTCAACGCACAATTATGAATCATTTAAAAACGTAAATAAATAAGATTTAAAAGAAATTACTGTGGATTATAGATGCCAGTCGACACAGCATTTATTAACCTTTTAAAGCCTAGCGGTTATTTTACTTGCCACCAGGTTTAACATTCAACAATTCTAAGTGTTTCTCGCATTGAGTTTACGTGTTTTGTACGGATCTCAGAACAAACAGTGACTTTTGGCTTAAGCAATATTGACAGATTGGTTTTTATAACTGAGACGGAATGTCTTTACTGCGCGGTACGCGCTGAGTTCTTATATAAAATATGATGTATTTCGTCTTTTTAAAGGGTTGAGAATGAAAAGCAAAAGAATTCACATGTTAGTGTACGAATACACTGTAAGAGGTAAAGGAAACGTGGGTAGAACATGGAAAATAATATGAAAAGCTGACTTAGAACACACGAAAAAATTACTAATCTACTACGACTAAACTTGCCCACAGAAATGTAATACTTTATTAGCCTGGAACTTTTTTTTTTGTTCGCTTTATGCAGGAATTTTCTGACGACCCATAAGCGATGTGAGTTTATACAAAGGCCCTGTGCTTGCAATGTACAATGCATAATCCCGGGAAATCCCCGCGCTCCGAACTTCTTGCTAGCCGTTATCTCCACAGTAATTGAGGCAGACTTGAGTTGCGGTGGCGACAACAGGCATGAGCGGTGGGCGGGGGAACTACTTGAAGTAATTACTGCAGCTCCCGAAGTAATTAACAACTTCGGACGCTGCCGCCAGGTTCCGCTAGTGAGGCCTGAGTCCCTAGCTTCTTGCTGTGTGCCTCTTTGGATAACAAACAGTGCCTGCTGAAGCTAAAGCGTGTCCCTTCCTGGTTTGTATAGCCTAAATTTATTCCAGCTGTTTGTTTATCGTTTACCTAGTATGTTTCTATGAAACTGCTGCAGTACAGCGCATTAATGATTCATTGCGAATAACAAATCTTACATAAACCACGTTACTGGTGAATTTTCAACACGTCTTTTTATCTGTAGCGGTGAAGGGCCCCGCAGCAGACGCTACGGACGCACCGCAGCCTATGATGCAACCCTATGATGAAGATGATGATGATGATTATTATTTTTTGTTCTTTTCCCAGTAATGGAGCACCGGTAGAATAAAACTGACAGGGGAAAACCGAAGTACTCGGGGAAAAACCTGTCCCAGTGCCACTTTGTCCACCACAAATCCCACATGGACTGACCCGGGATCGAATCCGGGCTTCCGCGGTGGGAGGCCGGCGGCTAACCGCCTGAGCCATGGCGCGGCCTGTAACACAGGTCTTAGAAAACAAGGAGCAAACCTCATCAAAACGATAAACAAGTCGAGATATGAGATTCCGGGATGCTACGCCGTGTCGTTACTACCAACCCAAAAACAAAGAACTAACCGTTCACAAGGTCTGAATATTCAACAGCCTAACCATTCAACCAATAAACAGTCAACCAAGCAAATACAGTCAAAGAAACCAATCAATTAACCTTTTAAAGCCTAGCGGTAACTTTACGTACGACCAGGTTTAACATTAAAAAACTCTACGTGGTGCCCACATTGCGTGTATGTGTTTTGTACGGATCTCAGAACAAACAGCAACTTTTGCCTTAAAAAACATTAAGAGATTGGTTTTTATAACCGAAGTGAAGAGTGTTTACAGCGCGGTAAGCACTGAGTCCTTAAATAAAACAGATACGCTTCGTCTTTAAAGGGTTAAACCAACCGCTTACCGACTCGAAAGCTACGCGTGATTCCAGGCTTCCGCCGCGATATAAATGAGATTTGCGGTCTTCTGGGATATTACGCAGCGTTGATTGGTATTTCTGTAGTTCTGGTACTGGACTCGAAAGCTAAATTTAGTAATTTTCCAACTAATCAATCAGCCGAAAGCCAGGTCTGTGATAAAGTCCTCAACTTCAATGTGTGACAAACTGCTTGATTTGACGTTTCCAGAGCGGTTCTTATTGAGGGTACATTTTCCTTCTGGGAAAATACAGCGGTGAGGAATTAGATTAGATTTTCCGGACTTTCGAAGAACGTAACGCCTTCACATTCAAGAGCACTTTTGTCTTTTGAAACGTTCAGAGTCACTAACTGAGTGATACAAAGTCACATTCCAGAAGACCTGAAACCTCATGTGATACGCGCTGCGTCGTCAAGGTTATTGCACAATTATATACAAGTACGGAGTAATGGCGGAATGCATATCAGTAGAGGAAAACAGAAAAATCTTTTAAGAAATAAAAAATCCACCCGGTATAGTCAATGTTTTTCAGATGGGAGAAGGCATATGTAACCGCCAGGGCTGTGGGAAAATTACCTCAAGCAGGGACGATGTACGTATAAACGCAAAAATGAGGCACGCTCGCCTAATCATTGTTACTTCGGAAAAGCAATAAGTATTACGTATTATGAGTGTGTGTCTATAGCCTTAGTTATCCAACGTGTAACGCGCATGCGCCGAATTACATTGCCATCTGTGGCCTGTCTGGCTGTACCATATTTTTCCGTATTAGCTCATAAATGGCACGATTTTCGGAAAAAGAATTTCTGAACATAAAATGTGTGTTTTGGCTTGCCATAAAACCTATTCTTGAAACATTTCTCTTTGTAAGAAACCTTTAGCAAGATATTATCATAAATGTACATAGGTCTTCATGCAAAGTACCCGTTATTCTTTTCAGACATTAACGCAACTTGAATTTTCTTGACAGGTTCTCGAAAAACACTCAAATATCAAATTTCGTGAAAATCCGTCAGTGGGAGCCGAGTTGTTCCATGCGGACAGACGGACGGACGGACGAACAGGCATACAGACATGACGAAGTACTAGTCGCTTTTGGCAGTTTTGCGAAAGCTGAAATACACTGAAATACACATTTCGTGACAGTTTTGTTTCTGTTGTAGCTTCTTCGTTTCCTTAAATATTTTTACAGAAGACCGAGCGAGTCATGTGACACCTTGATTTCGGGAGGATCCGCATTCAAATCTCGGTCTTGTTACCAACTCCAGTGGCTGATGATTTTTGTATCTTTATGCAGTGCCTCCAAACATAGGCTACGATGGAACCTTAAATGAGGCCACCACAGATTTCTTCTACTTCCTTTACGACATCACTGTATACTTCAAGCTACTAACAGCGTCGTTGAATAAATAAATAAATAAATAAATAAATAAATAAACACATAAATAAACTGTTGGACTAAAGGGCCTTATAAATATTTGGTTCTGCAAATGCGACCTAACAGTCAACACGTGTAACAAATTTATGGTAGTTTCAAGGCATGGGAGGGATGTGACGTTATAGACTTTAAAACTGAAGGAAAGGAGTTAAAACATTTTCTTCCAGAATCTTCCCTTTTTTTTCAGCATGAGGGGTGGTATTACATCAGTGACAAGTTAATGAATTAGACGCTACATATTGTGTTTATAACAACATACCAACACGAAAGTTAGAAATTCCCTTGCTGTGTTAATAAATTATAGGATACATATTTGGTTTGTAACGAGATACGAACACGAAAGGGGAATTCCCTTGCGGTATTAATAAATCAGAGAACATGTATTGGATTTATGACAAGATACCAACATTAAAGCCAGAAACTCCCTGTTATGAATATCCCTGATCAACTCCTTGAACCGATTCGTTTCTCACAACATTCCAGAACTGTGTAACTTCCCGAACTTCATATCCGGAAAAAAAGAAGTTTCTTTTCTCCAGACGTCCGGGGACTCAGGGCCAGAAAAGTCATCTTTCTGGAAGAGAGCCCTTCCCGATAATGATGTAACTGGTGACAGTATTTACTCGAGCTGGGGGGGGGGGGGGGGGGAACAACTGTAGACTTTTATCGAATAAGAAAATTTTGTTACAGAGTGTTTATTACTAAGTGTGACAAAAACACCCCAATTCCAAATCTCTACAAACAGAAATGTTACCCGCGTGAATTAAGAACAGCAAAAACGTAATTGGAAGAATATATTTTTGAGTTTAATGTGTTCCATGTCCGTGCACTACATTATACAAAAACACTAATCACCAACAAATGCACAAAGAGCGTTTTATCATCAATCGTAACACACTCCTACATGTTTCGACCCTGCTGGGTCATCTTCAGGGAGAACTTTTTTGTTATCGTTACCCTAAGGTTGCACTTTATAGTTCAGTGAGAATGTGCTGTTGACTGTGTACTGTGTACTGGAGGCATGAACTCTCTGCGGTCCGCCGGACCGCAGAGAGTTCACGCCTCCAAAAACAACGCAGTACACAATCAACAGCACATTCTCACTCTACTAGAGAGTACAACCTTAGTGTAACGATAACAAAAAAGTTCTCCCTGAAGATGACCCAGCAGGGTCGAAATATGTAGGAGGGTGTTACGATTGATGATAAAACTCTCTTTGTGCATTTGTTGGTAATTAGTGTTTTTGTATATTATTTAGTCCTCGAAGTCTGAAATTTACGTAAGTTACAAGGCCTTTATCAGCAGGAATATACCATACTTAGGGAAAGCTTTCCTTACGTGAATTTATATCGATAGAACCAACATGTCTGTTCTGAACACGACCTGTAACTTAGCACAACAGTGTTTCACGCCACGTGCATCTTATGACGGGGGTCGAGATTCGTACAAATATTGCCAGGACTTTTGTGGTTCGAAGTAATTTCCTACACAGGGCACGGTTCTTATGTAAACCACTTACCTTAGCGGTCAATACCTAAACACCTCCTCCACAGATTGGATTTATGGGGTTTGTTTGAAATGCACTCAGCACGGTCCCTCTGGCAGAATATTTAAATAGGGACTGGAGACAGAATCGAATGCGCTTCGGTATTTCGAGGGAGGCTTTTAAACTGCAAACCGCTACCGTGAGTACTTAAGCTTAACCGAGACAACAACTTTTGAGTTCTTAACCACTTACAGTACAGTGACTATTAAACATACCACTTGCATTAAACCTTTATGGCCCAGTGGTTACTTTACGTACAACCAGGTTTAACATTCAGAAATTCTACGTTCTGCCCATACAGTGTATTTATGTGTTTTGTGTGGATCGCAGAACAAACAGCGATTATTTCCCTATACAGCATTAACTGACTGGTTTTTATAACAGAGACGCAGTGTGTTTACTGCGCGGTACGAACTGGGTCTTTAAATGCCACGTTCTGCCCACACAGTGTATTTATGTGTTTTGTGTGGATCTCAGAACAAACAGCGATTATTTCCCTGTACTGCATTAACTGACTGGTTCTTATAACCAATTCGGAGAGTGTTTACTGCGCGGTACGGACTGGGTCTTTATGTATATCTGAGGTTAACTTTAGTATTAAAGGGCTCATATCAATAACTCGCCATTTTAGACGCAGTGTGTTTGTGAGTACTGTATGATCCTTCATATAAGTTGTTACGATTTTCTGAACGCATTACGCACACTCAGTGTGTTCCATTTTGGGCCCGAACTGAATCTCTAAATGTTAAAGAAGCTTAGTTCAAGTCCACATGTTCACAAAGACGAATAAGGTATGAATGCTGAGTAGACACGGATCTGGAAGGAATCTAATTATGAACAGTAAATCAACTCTGAATTGCCTTCTAGTGTGCAAATTTAGAATTTGTCAACCGTACTCAACGCCAAAATATCCTTCACTGAATAAATTCAACAAGATGCTGTTATTCACACAGGAATATTATGAGGAGGGAAAAAATTAAACTTATAATTGAGAAGCGTCTCTTGGAAAGGTCTGAAATTTGTTTAAATTGTGCTTTTAATCCAAACTCTATGAAGGCAGGAACGTGTCACAGGGTTCTTGAAAAAGATTCTTTATCTTTTACATTATTTCTTTCCGAAGAACCACAGAACATGGAGGTGGAAATAATATGAGAAACTTTTATACAGAACAGCAAAATGATGTATTGTCTTCTGAGTCAACGTGTAACGGCCGGAACAACAGACAGCGTTCAGACAAATCGAATCCTCCTATCACGAGTGGAATTCAGTGCTTCAAAGGGCGCTGGAATTTATACATATACAATAATAAACATGAAAGGTTAATTAAATTTAACCCTTTCAAGCACAGTTTGTGTTGTATATGCCATCTGATTTAACCCTTTAAAGATGAAACGTATCTGTTTTATATAAGGATTCAGTGCGTACCGCGCTGTAAACACTCTCCACTTCAGTTATAAAAACCAGTCTCTTAATGTTTTATAAGGAAAAAGTTGCTGTTTGTTCTGAGATCCGTACAAAACACATAAACGCAATGTGGGCACCACGCAGAATTTTTTAATGTTAAAACTGGTGGTATGTAAAGTTACCGCTAGGCTTTAAAAGGTTAATGGCTGTCCAATGTAACTTATTGCTGCATATGGGAGACCTCATTCCTTTACAATATTCGTCACAAAATAATTGAAATAAATATATATAACATGGACAAAAATTATGGGTTACAGGAAGGTTTTTAGTGCTATAAATACAAATATATATAAAACCAAATATGTATGAAGGCGGTTGGCATTAGACCTGATGTGCTGAAACACGCGTCTGTCTTGCTTTTCCAAGGCACTATGAATTTCTCATTTTACAGAAGTAAGTTACCCAATTTTATAATAATTCCAGTTTTAATGCGTGAGTACTCCTTAAAAGTTTTGTTATTTGGTAAACCTGGGAAACTTGTGTGTGTGTGTGTGTGTGTGTGTGTGTGTGTCTGTTACATAAGACTATAAAAGTGTTTACATTCCGTGACTATGACTGTAAGTTGTAATTATTTCCCCAGACGATATTTAGACAGGTATTTGTTCCTGCTAACGCCATTAAGCCTTCGGAGATGAGTTAACTTGACGCCCCGGTCGCTTTATCCCCGGGAAATAACCCCGCTACCCATTGAATAGGAAGACGGTTGGGACCCAGAGCCAGTCTAGATGTTTTGGAAAAGAGAAAAATGAGTCCGTGTAATATGTATGTAAGGTTAGCTTCATGGCTACAACATACGATTTCTCTTCGTGGTAAAGGACCCCGCAGCACACGCTACGGACACACCGCAGCCTTGAGGCTTATTATGCAACACTGTGATGAAGATGATTTGTTTCTTTTTCGTTTTTCCGTGTGTTGGAGCACTGATAGAATGGAACTGACAGAGGAAAACCGAAGTATGCGGGGAAAACATGTCCCAGCGCCATTACAAATTCCACGTGGACTGGTCTGGGATCGAACACGGGCCTCTGCCGTGATAGACCTTCGATTAACCCTTTAAAGACGAAGCGTATCTGTTTTATATAAGGACTCAGTGCGTACCGCGCTGTAAACACTCTCCACTTCGGTTATAAAAACCAGTCTCTTAATGTTTTATAAGGCAAAAGTTGCTGTTTGTTCTGAGATCCGTACAAAACACATAAACGCAATGTGGGCACCACGTAGAATTTTTTAATGTTAAACCTGGTGGTATGTAAAGTTACCGCTAGGCTTTAAAAGGTTAACGGCCTGAACCACGGCACGGCCTACGAAAGAGTGAATATGCCACATGTGTACTGCACCAGTCGGATTAAGAACCAGTATCGCTATTATAGACAGTCTACTCTACGGCCACGGAACGATAGCTCATGGAAGGGGGGGGGATAATAAACGCGAGGGAGATTCCCCGCCCCCTCTCTCTACTGTTACATTACGCTCTAGTCCACCGTGATCTATGTCAACCAGCCCTTATCACTATTAACCCTTTAAAGACGAAGCGTGTCTGTTTTATATAAGGACCCAGTGCGCACCGCGCTGTAAACACTCTCCACCTCGGTTATAAAAACCAGTCTCTTAATGTTTTATAAGGCAAAGTTGCTGTTTGTTCTGAGATCCGTACAAAACACATAAACGCAATGTGGGCACCACGTAGAATTTTTTAATGTTAAACCTGGCCGTATGTAAAGTTAACGCTAGGCTTTAAAGCGTTAATATTCATGTGGAGAAAATGTAAGGAAGTAAACCAGAAACAGAAATATAACAGACCGAAGGAGACGTGGAGGAGTTCAATACATCAGACTCCTTTCCGTGGTCTCAGTATAGCAGCTTCAATAGTAACCCTGTTTACTTTTCGTATTCGCGCCTGACAAATTGCACACTAAGGACTGAAATGCCAGCACCTGCATCTGTTATATTTCAAGTGTAACGAGAAGAAGGGCTAGCAGAGCTTACAGATTCGTAGCGGATTGTGGCAACCGCAGGGGCAATATTTATCGTCAGTTGACAGTGGGGGGCAAAGAATAACAGCAGAAGAGGAGATGAAAAGTGTGAGTGCGGGAGACGAAAGAAATATGTGGTTTCGGGAGGAAGACAAGTCCAGGTTGATAGAATTTTCTTATTATTCGCCCGCTTGTCCTTCTGATGAAAGGTATGTGAATATGAAAACATCAGAATAGTAAGAAGTTTCAGCTGCAGGCAAGGGCCCAGTGAATCTTTGATTTGGTGATACATATTTGAACAACGAAAAAATTATATCCGATTCTTTCCGATTTCACGAAAAAAAAAACATTGTTTTTTTTTCGTGAAATGCGCCTATTAGCTTCGTTATGTCAGTCCTTCCGTCTATTGGTCTGTCCACATGCAGCGGCGCAGCACTCACTAGAAGAATTTCCGTAAAATTTGATATTCGGGATTTTTATGTATATGTGTCGGGAAATTCCAAATTTGGTTACAAAATGCACAAAAATATCAGGAACTTTACATGAAGACTTCGGTAAGTGTTAACGACGCCGGCGATATGAATTCGCCATAAATAATTTTTGTGCAAAAAATGTAGAAAAGGTAAATGAACCAAAGGCCCAGATTTCGAAACTCGAAAGGGCACCGGCTGACACATCCTCAACGTTTTATTTTGTTCCACTTTGGCGGAGTTTCAAATAAACTTCACACAAGTTTCCTGACAGATACATCGCCTTTACAATCGACCTGCCACTGTTCCCTGTTTAGCAGTCGATATCCCCTCACTGTAGCAGTCACTGTCCCAAAACTGTAGCACCCACTTTTCCTACGCTGTAGCAGCCACTGTCCCCACACTGCAGCAACTACTGTCCCCTCACTGTAGCAGTCACTGTCCCAAAACTGTAGCACCCACTTTTCCTACGCTGTAGCAGCCACTGTCCCCACACTGCAGCAACTACTGTCCCCTCACTGTAGCAGTCACTGTCCCAAAACTGTTGCACCCACTTTTCCTACGCTGTAGCAGCCACTGTCCCACACTGCAGCAACTACTGTCCTCTCACTGTAGCAGTCACTGTCCCAAAACTGTTGCACCCACTTTTCCTACGCTGTAGCAGCCACTGTCCCCACACTGCAGCAACTACTGTCCCCACACTGCAGCAGCCACTGTCCCCACACTGCAGCAACTACTGTCCCCACACTGCAGCAGCCACTGTCCCCACACTAGAGCAGCAACTGCCGCTCTAGTGTACCATAAACTCACCTTCACTGTCGCACATCCACTCCCTGCAGCACTGCCCCGGCACTTCGACGAGACGCGGGTGTCTGCAGGACCCTTGTGGCGATATGTACTCCTGGGGACACAGCGAGGCGCAAGCGTACGTCCCGTTCTGAAACACATGTGTACATATGCGTGATTAACACTGGGCGGTCTGAAACAGTTTCGGATAAGCGGAGTTAGCACTCGGTGGTATAAATATGTTGTGGTATAAAGCGAGAAAGTGTAGGAGGTTCTGAACAAAACACTACATTAAAATTTGTATTACTGCACTTTTGTGTGTTCTTTTTTCGATATTTGCAATTAAATTCCAGCGAACAAAGAATAATACACAATTTAAAACCTTAGAGTCTGTAACCTAAACCTGGCAATATGATGTGGATATATCATAAATGATTTTGGATTTGTTTAACCCTTTAAAGACGAAGCGCATCTGTTTTGTATAAGGACTCAGTGCGTACCGCGCTGTAAACACTCTCCACTTCGGTTAAAAAAACCAGTCTCTTAATGTTTTATAAGGCAAAAGTTGCTGTTTGTTCTGAGATCCGTACAAAACACATAAACGCAATGTGGGCACCACGTAGAATTTTTTACTGTTAAACCTGGTCGTATGTAAATTTACCTCTAGGCTTTAAAAGTTAACAAGGTGTAAATAAATAAATAAATAAAATTAAGATGGACGTAATGGAAGGCGTAATTATGTTGTTAAGTACAAACATTTAAAGTCTGGACTTTACCATTAAGATGAGGTACCTTCCGCCGAGCAAGCTCTCAAGGAACACCCTGTACAATGTAGTTACAAAATGAGACACGAGCCACTCTTATAGACATAAAATCCAATACAATATAAATCTGAATTACTTTTACTGGCTCATTCTAATTCTACCAATGTCTTGAGGCCCTCCGTATTCAAGAAATGTCTATTCAAATGCAATGCAATATTTCGGGTTGGAACATGACTTCTTGAATTATTGATCAAGGCAGCAAATTCATTTACATTTTGGCCCTTATCGACAGGAATTCTGCCTCTCTGAAGGGACTGCAAGTAGGACAAAAGCGTATACGAATACGTAAAGAAATGCATGCACTGCATAAAAATTTTGGCGCCTTAGTCCAAGTATTGGTTTTAGATTTGCAATTCTTGAATGCTCGTGTTTGATGCTTTCTCTTATAACAAGGTAAAGGTAAATAAACCTCTGCCCAAGTTAGGAAGGCGTATGGGGGATTAAAGGTATACCTTCACTCTTAATCTCGGCAGCAGATGCAGATAAATGGTCAACTTCACGCTCCAGCCCTTTTAGCCTAGGGGTATAAATTCGGTAGCCAATAGAAGGCTGCTTGGGGCCCCAGAAACGGAAGTGATGTTTTAAAGAAAAGATTTTTCCCCTTGATGAGACTGGAGCACCAAATAGTCCAGCGTGTAGCGATGTCACTATACTGACTGAGCTATCCCGACTCCCCGACCTCCCTTTTAGAAGTGTAAAATTGATAGGCACAGGGATATACAGACTTGGAGATTTGTACAAACGGCGAGATCTTCGCTCTTCTGGGATGTTACGCAGCGTAGATTGGTGTTTAGGTGCCGACGTTTCGGGACAACCTATCGCTCCCATTTTCAAGGGTCAAGCAGTTAAAGAAGTCCATTCTTCCTGGGTTGCTTGACCCTTGGAAGATGGGACGGATAGGTTATCTCGAAACGTCGGTAACTACCAATCTACTTTGCATGACTTCCAGAGGAGTGAATATCTCATTTACACCGCGGCGGAAGACTGAAATCACGCATTATACAAACCGTGTTTACGTGAAGCTCTGTTTCCCCTGTGCAGATATTTATGAAATCTGAAACGGCTGGACAAAACTGTTCAAGGATTTCCAGTGGGAAATTTGATCAAATAACAATTCTGAAGCTACGAAAGCAAGAAAAACTTCTTAAAACTATGTAATCAAAACGTAGCCTCTTGTAGTCCACATATTCTGCTCCGAGAATTAAGTTACTAGGTTATTCCGAAACGTCGACACCAAGCTACACGTCGTCACACCCAACAGTACTGTAATCTTGACATTCCGGCCATTAAAATCTTAGTGTCAGTATACCCGAATTAACCTTTTAAAGTCTAGCGGTAACTTTACATACCACCAGGTTTAACATTAAAAAATTCTACGTGGTGCCCACATTGCGTTTATGTGTTTTGTACGGATCTCAGAACAAACAGCAACTTTTGCCTTATAAAATATTAAGAGACTGGTTTTTACAACAGAAGTGTAGAGTGTTTACAGCGCGGTACTCACTGAGTCCTTATATAAAACAGATAAGCTTCGTCTTTAAAGGGTTAATCTAGGCGCGACATCCGAAACGTCGATACAAAAATACACGTCACCCCCTGTAAGACTGTAACCTTGACACTCCCGCCATTATAATCTCAATGTCAGTATACCCGAATTAATCTTGGCGCGACATCCGAAACGTCGATACAAAAATACACGTCGTCAGACCCTATAAGACTGCAACCTTGACATTCCCACCATTATAATATTCATGTCAGTACACCCGAATTAGTCTGGGCGCGACATCCGAAACGTCGTTACAAAAATACACGTCGTCACACCCTCTAAGACTGTAACCTTGACACTCCCGCCATTATAACCCCAACGTCAGCATACCCGAATTAGTCTAGGCGCGACATCCAGTCTTGATTTTAAGTCTTTAGTGACGCTGGCTCATATCACTTGGCCAGTGGTTAAAGGCGTTTGGAAAGATCGTGTCGCTTTTGTCTTATATGGCAAATGATCCAAGAGGAACTGACTGTTTGGTCATGACGGATAAAGGTACTAGGAACTTCCGGAGTCTTGGTGGCCATTTACCAGTTGACACGATGTCACAACCCAGAAGAACCTCATAATCGCCAAAACATAACCTTAATTACTCGAGTTCTTTCAGCATGCCGTTCTGTGACCCGCCCACAGGCAGCGCTTCCTCTGGACACATTTGTAACTAACATTATATACAATTTTAAAGAATACCATCGCGCTGTGCTCTTAATAGTGCATACATTAAATCAGTTTAAAACCAAGTATAATTAATTATGTTAAAGCATAAAGACTAAGCTGGCTTGGACACATTCACCGAATGGATAGTGACAGGACGGTCAAAAAAGTGTATGAGTGGAAACCAACATCCACGAGGCCACAAGGCAGACCAAAACTTAGATGGGAAAATGACAAAAAGAATGTTCTAAAAGAAATAAAATTAAATGATTGGAGAATTTGCATCCAGGATAGAAACAGATGGAAAAGAACAGTTGAGAAGACCAAGACTTTCAATATATGAAGTTGTAGCGCCTGAAGAAGAAGAAGAAGAAGAAGAAATAAAGTTAGTATGTCCAAACACAATTTAATTCTATTCATTATACAGAACTACATGTTTAGATTTATCTCGTATCATCCTCAGGTTCACAGTTGGTCTAACGTAATGTATATATCTTCCTTAACATTTTAAAGCCTAGCGGTAACTTTATGTACCACCAGGCTTAACATTAAAAAATTCTACGTGGTGCCCACATTGCGTTTATGTGTTTTGTACGGATCTCAGAACAAACAGCAACTTTTGCCTTATAAAACACTAAGAGACCGGTTTTTATAACCGAAGTGGAGAGTGTTTACAGCGCGGTACGCATTGAGTCCTTGCATAAAACAGGTACGCTTCGTCTTTAAAGGGTTAATATATTTCAAAGACGAACTGTAAAGCTGGCTATGATCTGAGATAGGCCGTAACATGTAGTGCTACATCATAAATAGAATTTGGTTTTGTTTGGAGAGATACCCGGTTCATTTTTCGAATATCCTCTGTGTTTAACAGATAGCGAATTATTTTTTTTAATTCTGTACATTATAAATGAAAACGTGCATGCCACACGTAAAACAGACGCATATAATAAGTTGAGAAAAATGTGAGACTGTGGTTTAATAAATTACAAACTCGTTTTAACATAAGAAAGCATTATGTTCAGCATTAAATTGTTCCGAATTTTACCTATAAAATGTTTTTATGCATTTCATGTAATTCTGAGAATGAGCCACAGGTATTCATCAATATCAGCTGGCTGGTCCTGTGGTACAGGAATTGGAGTTTCTTTAACAAAACTTCTGTCTACAGAAGTCAGAGTACAATGCTCGCGGTGCATACCGCAGGTGTAATCCGCTTCTGCATGCAAGCACTGTTGCTGTCTGCCCACACAGTGATGTGGTGTGTCCCGTATTATTTCTCTAAACAACACAAACGGACATGTTTTTGTATTCGTGAATTTGATTGTTTAACCTTTTAAAGCCTAGCGGTAACTTTACATAAGACCAGGTTTAACATTAAAAAATTCTACGTGGTGTCCACATTGCGTTCATGTGTTTTGTACGGATCTCAGAACAAACAGCAACTTTTGCCTTATAAAACATTAAGAGATTGGTTTTTATAACCGAAGTGGAGAGTGTTTACAGCGCGGTACGGACTGAGTCCTTATATAAAACAGATACGCTTCGTCTTTAAAGGGTTAATATGAGGCAGGAAATAACTAAACTAACTCCACGAAGCAGGGTCATATTTGAGAAGCTAACAGTTTCTCATCTATTCAAGAATTTCCCCGCATTTTATAGAATCCGAAGGTTCATCACCGTGCTCACAACAGGCAGCCACCTGTCTCTCTCCTGAGCTAGATCAATCCATTCCATGCCCCCCATTGTATTTCTTGAATATTAGTTTTCAAAGTTATCCTCCCATTTATGCCTATGTCTTTCATGTGGTCTACTTCCATCAGACTTCTCACCAAAACCCTCTATGCAGCTCTGCTATCCCCCATAGGTGCCCCATGCTCTATCCGCATCGTTTTCCTTCTTTTTAACCACCGAATAATATTTGATGAAGAATGCAGAAGTAAACGTCTAATTTAATTCACATTATTTGCCTACTTCAGATGGTCAAAATATACGTGTTTCAGTTGATGAATGGAAATAGCTCAGTCAGTTTAGTGAAATGCCGCAGGATGGAAGAGCGGGAGTAAATACTTTGGTGTTGCGTTGGACGATTCGGACAAAATTACTGTTATATATACATTTTAGATATATCCTACGCCGAAAATGCAGGCAGCAAGTGCCCCCAAAAATCGGTAAATATCTAATAAGGTAAAATATATCACATCCCAGAAGGATATAATATTGACTCACAATAATGAAAACCAGAAATCTGACCAAAATCATTCACTTAACAGTGCCCAGCCTCTTTCTTAATTGGGACCCTTGGCTATGCCCGTGGAATAGGACCCTCGGCTATTCCCGTGAAAAGAAAACAGCCGAAGCGTGAAGCTGACCACACACCGCCATCGGGCAATGAGATTAATATTGCATGGAGTTAGACCTTCACACCAACATACATCTTCATGGGCTGGGAATTAATACTTTAAGCACTAGAAGACTCTTACTTCAGCTTGTCGTATTCCTACCCGAAACACCTTGCAGCCTGATGTATGGATACTGACGTCTCCTAAGAACACAATGCCTTTGACTACAGTTGAATCTTCAAGAATGCGGCAGTAAGTTCTTCCCAAACGTCAGTAGGTTTGTACAAGAATACACGGCGTCATATTTACCGCAGCAAGAGCCCAATATCTTGCAAACAAAAATAAACTCCCAGCTACTGAGGTCACTTTTGTGCGCAAGGTATGTTGACCCAACTCGTAATTTAATTCTAGGAATTTTCGCATTTGTGTTGTGGCAACAATTCTGCGACCCCAGTTGCCACGTTTCGGAAAAGTTCGCCTGGGTTTTTGAACCACATGAGATACGTTTCTATAGCCCAGAGCTTCAGTATTGCTACAGTATATTCTACGTACTCATTACTAGAACAGTCCACAAAACGACGGACGTTTATCCCTCTTCCCACCGCCCTCAGCACCACGGTTACAATAGACCGCCATCAACCTAGGGCTTTTGTTGATTTCTCGTATATAAGACTCTTTTTTTGTTAAAAATCGTGATAGATAGGAGGGAAAGAGCTGGAGATTTAAAAATGGCGATTGGGGTGTAAAGAACTTCTGATCCCCGTAGGAAAACACCGTGCGCTTAACACTTCTCTTGGTCGTGTTTTGTTGCGAACCGTTTCACCTTTGTGCTGAGTACAAAAAAATTGCTGTTACTAGGGGTGAGCGACTTCTTTAGCAACAAACAGCATCGATCTACAATTGATAAATATGATGTATTATTATTATTATTATTATTATTATTAATTTTTATGAAATTTCTTCCACGTACGATCTGTGCTCTTCTGAGATATTACGCAGCTTCGAGTGATAGTTCTGTACCGACGTTTCGGGACAACCTATCGGACCCATCTTCAAGGGTCTTGGACTTCTTGACCCTTGAAGATGGTTCCGATAGGTTGTCCCGAAACGTCGGTAGAGAACTATCACTCCAGGCTGCATAATATCCCACAAGAGTGCATATAGCTTCTACTGCATATTGTGGCGGAAGCCTGACATCGATCTTTCTCTTGTTTTAATGCCAGCGTTTAGCTGTAGATGATTTTTTTGCGGTCAAAACGTTAATTTATTATTATTATTATTATTATTATTATTACATCATCCCCTTTATGCAGGTTATTCACACTTATATACCTGAAACAAACCATGTTTCTAGGGTACACAGTGCCGCAGCTACTCTGCACGTGCTGTTAATGGTGCATATAGCGCTGTCTGCAATATTAAACTCCTTTGTGCTTCTACATTAGCACTTCCTGCAGTGTGTGTGCTGTGCCCAATATACCTGTTTTCTGTAGTTCCTTGATATCGTGCTTTCCCAGTACGCTGCTCAAGTATTTTCTGAAGGATTTTGAAATGGTTCCAGCTGCTCCTATTATAACTGGCGTCACCTTTGTTTTTACGTTCCACATGCGCTGTATTTCTGTTATAAAGTTTTTATATTTTACCGATCTTTATATTATTATTATTATTATTATTATTATTATAGAAGGATGGACGGTCGACGGATGCATAAAATTTAGAGGCCTGAAGGAATAATCCTCACCAAATATGATTAAAACAATGAAATGAAAGAAGGCAAGGGATGTAGCAAGCACAGAAGAGATTATAAATGCATAAAATATTACGGTTAGAATGCATGAGGGGAAAGAGTCCACTTTGAAGAACAAAGCTTAGATGGGAGGATGAAGGTAAAGGTAAAGATATTCCTATAGATGCCTGGATAGACCCTTCGGGTTCCAAGAGGTTGAGGTCTCAGAATTTCTAGACAATTGCCACATGCAGGTGATAAGGTTGTCAGCCCTACGCACCGGCCGCATTTAGCCCCCAGGAAATATTCCTGGTATTCATTTCTGTTAGAGTCTGAGTTGAGCCCAGGGCCATAGTGCGGTCGGAAGGATTAATTCAGGTTAGCAACTACCAGCTACATAGAGTGCGTGAGGAATACAATATCCGTGACAATACGTCGGGTTTTTGTTTGTTTATAAGAAACGAAATCACGCCCAAAGTTAAGGTTCTGTGTTTGCAACCTGGAGGATTGTACAGAGGGACAGAACGCCTGCAAGCAGTGAGAGTTCTAACCCGCCACACAACACTGTCGGAGAAGTTGCCGCTTCATCGCGGCGTTCCACAAGTTTCAAACGTGTCCGTGATGTTAAAAAAAATACAAAGCTTGGTGTAATATGCAGAACCTGCGGCAACATTACGGAACTTTCGTTATGCCGATCCCAGTGGCCGCGCGGTCTAAGGCGTAGGTCTGCACCCGAGCGCTTGCTGGGGTCCTGGGTTCGAATCCCACCGGAGGCATGCATGTTTGTCTTTTATGAGTGTTTGTGTTGTCAGGTAGAAGTCTCTGCGACGGGCCGATCCCTAGTCCAGAGGAGTCCTACCGACTGTGGTGTGTGTCTGAGTGTGATCAAGTGCAAATAAACAACCTCGACGCCTACTGTGAGTAGGTAGAAGAGGGAAGGGCTACGAAATGAAACTTTCGTTTCTGTCCACGCACTGTATTTGTGTGTTTTGTGTGGATCTGAAAACAAAGAGCGATTATTTCCCTAAACTCAGCAGCTGATTTTTGTAATGCAGACTCCGAGGAATGGATTGAAGTGTTTATAAATTATAGAGATTTTGCCAGGCTTTGCCCTGATTTAAATTAATAAAGCCAGTCCCTTGCGTTATAGACCACCAAATTGGTTTTCCAAAGTTTGCACTTTAGTATTATGAAGTAAATTAACACCCAGCGTTCCTTATTCGAAGCCGCTTCAACTCACCAATTTAAATTCTTTAATTTGACGCCAACACGTCACTTAGACGAACCAGCAAAACCTATAGACCTTACAAGGGTTGACGCTCTTGATCACCAACCCCCCAGAAATAAAATGTCTACCACTTCTCCTTCTGCCCTGCCTTGTGTCTACTCTTCTACTATCTCCTATGTCTCTCTCGCACCCTTTCAATCCTTCTACGACATTTCATGAAGTACCTGTATTTAATTAAACGCCACGCTATTAAAACATGCTGAAGTGGAGGTATAACTCCACATATTCTTGGCATCGACAAGAAGTATACAGAGACGATAATCAGTTTTAGGCGTTGACGGTTTTGTCCTCTGGAAAGAGACCACAGTAACTACTGTACGGCATATTGAGTGGTCCACACAGCCGGTCTGTTAAAGAAAAATTTCTGCTACGCTACAAATCAAACCCACATTAGCCGGCAGCTCAGGTCGAACGCCTTCCAGTAATGACTAAGCCAGTCACTGTGATGAAAATAACAATGACTGACAATAATAATTTGGTGTAATTACATTTATTTCCCTGCTGAATTAACAGCGAAGTGGCCATTTCCAATGACAACACAAATGAAGAAACAACAGATATGCAAAGGACCGTAATAATAATAATTATTATTATTGTAATAATAATAATTATCATTATATATAATCAGACCATAAACCACGAGAGCAACGCAATATAGCACAGGGTTCAAAAAGAGAACAGCACACACAACATGGACGCATATCTGCTACACAGACGAAGAATACAAAACACCAATGCTATACGGAACACGTGCAGTCTCCATCAAAAGGTTGACAAACTAAAAACGAAATGTTGGAAGTTCAAAATGGCCCGCGGAACTAGATAAGCATTCTACGCTCTGCACATACGATACGTCTGTAGACGGAAATCCCATTTACAACATCGATGGGAACAGTGAACAAGAAAACCAACTGTTAAACTCTCGTCTTATGGTCGATGACGGTCCTGTTCTTTATCTTACATGCCTGCATACTCTTTATACATATATTTATATATTTTATTAGTTTCGCCTCTTTTATCTACTCTGCATAATACATATGCAAAATCTGTATATATTTTTAACATATTGTAAAGAGAAGGTTTCCCTCTTTTATAGCATGTAGAGTTTTTATACTCGCGTTTTTGTAAAAAGAAGCCTGGAGCTGGCCTTGGCGTAGGTAGAAACTAGTTGCTCACCTCCTAATAAAGATAGGGATAAGAGCTGTTGCCTGTTGACTGATTTTTTATGCAAATGATTGATGATAATTTTAGTCCTGAACCTGGTTGCATATTCATTACACTTAAATTCGAAATCACCAATGCCAATACCCGTTCCATTACGCGGTAAGTATCCCACAACCAGGTCTACTAAAGTAATTAAATTAACACTAAACAGAGCAATATTCAAAGTATCTGCCGGCTGGACATCCCTGTCTTATAATATGGCCTCTAATATAACACTACGTCAATTTTCTTAGAAGAAGAAAAAAAGGAGTGAGAGAAATTACTGAAGAGTGAAGATGAAGTTTTTCTTTCAGTATGAACAAACATGGTGATTATTACATCAAGAAAACGTGCCTTCCGCTGTTTCTGTAGCGCCTACCAACCTTCGTGGAACTAGAACAAGTTTCCATGGCAACATCTCAGAAGAAGAAGCCTAGCATATATCCAAGTTGTGTGCCAATATTTACAATGAAGAATTGGCTACAGTGAGGCCACCGAAAGAAGTCCTATAAATGTATTCCCTCAAATGTATTTCCCCTACATTTTTCTCCCGTTTTATAACCATTCTGATCAGAAGAAACTTGGTAGTTATAACCTAGGCTACAGAGAGGCGTTTTGAGCTGGTTGACACAGGAAGAAGTTACTGAACGGAAACACAATAGTAGGTATAGAAGGGGTGCCATCGAGGGGTCACACCTACAGTCTATGCAGCATTTTTTCGTTTCCTGACCATATCCGGTTAAGTTTTTCTTTCCAGTGGCTCAACAGCCCCTAGTGGGCCAGGGCTTCCGCCTTATCGAGGCTTCACGATCACACTCAGACACACCACACTGGGTATGACTCCTCTGGACGAGTGATCAGCCCGACGGAAAGACCTCTAAGTGACAACACACAACACTCAAGACAGACATCCATGCCCCCGGCGGGATTCGAACACGCAATCCCAACAAGAGAGAGACCGCAGACCCACGTTTTAGACCGCGCGTCCACTGGGATCGGCGTCCGGCTAGCTAACCAACTATAAATAAAAATCCTAGCTAAATATCCATTTTTTGTTTTTGGAGGGAAGAGAGAAATATGCCTTTTTAAGCTACCGTCACCAATACGCCGATTGCCCATTCCCCTTGTGATACGTGAATGGATAGGAAATATTGGTAGAATGGTAACTGAAAGGGGGAAATTGAATTGCGCGGAGAGAAAGCTAGACTAATGTCACTTTGTGGACTGTAGAAAGCTCAGTAGATTGCTTTGGGACTAAACCGTGGCTTCGGCAGTGATCTTTAGTGTTTCGGCTGAGGACAAAGGAAAATCCAGTTTTCGAAAAATAGTAATATGTACAAACCGATACCTTAAAAATGTATGTGGATAAAATAAACAGCCATAACCTATAAATATACAACTGGCCCTGTAAATATAAATGACATTACAGCCGCTTTCCCCTAGGACAGAACTCCCGGTACCCTCTGAAAAAGGTGGATAGGCTGGCCGTACAAGCTATTTTGATGAGAAAAGTTTCCTTCCCCTGACGCACTGATCATTATCCTATGTGAACGCACACGACAACAAGTGTATTGGAACTGACGTGTGTTGTCGAAGTACGCATTGATATTTTCGTTTGCTTGTTCCGTACCAAAAAGCAGACACTGTACCAAGCGCAAGGACGACGCAGCCCACATTACAATCTACTCCATTCTTTACAAGGCAACGCACAAAACTCAGTGAATTTAAAAATGCGTGTCTGTTGAGATATCAGGCTGTGTAGGTAGGTATATAACTTTAGACGTTTCGGGAATTAGTATCACCTTCGTCTTCAGCTTCAAGCAATTTTCTTTGACTGCTTGACTCTGAAGATCAAAGCAAAAATATCCTTCGAAACGCCGGGAGCTACTCGCCCAAAGACACAGCGTCGCATCTCAGAAGCACTGGATTTCAGCCCAATGCTGTGGGAGACTTTAATCTCACACTGGAAAAAATGAGTCACAGGAAGTGTAGAGTGTCTTAGGGACATCATTCAGCTAAAAGACTCTTACTACAGAATTCTAAGAATGTGAGATTCCGAAACGTACCCGTCTGTTCAGTCAATCACCTCACTTCATGTGAATTTTTTTTTAGACTGGCGGTAGCGTGACTTATGGCACGGCCTATAGCAGGTGATGATGCAAAGTGTTGGGAGCAGTAAAACTGACGTAATGACGGAGAACATCTGAAAACTTGATGAGATCATAAAAATCTACCAAATGTGCATAGGCGCTGCACACTGGGAAAATGTCTGAAGAGCGAGCAGCGATGTTATACAGAAAAAAGTAAAAGCTGATTCTATTTTCAGGTCGTTACAAAACGGCGAGATATTTTCCGCCCGCTGAAATTTACGGTGCAATTAAACGCCTCCATCTTTACTGAAATAAAGACACTACAAGATGACGTGCAGAGGTGTGTATATGTGTTCCGGCCTTTCCAACTCTACAATAACATGTTATATATTTTTTTCGGCCTAGTTTTCGATGATTTTATTATCTCTGACTATACAGATTCCTTGTTAGAATGATTAATGAGAAATTATTCGACGCCTTCACAATCCCTCTCCTGGGTGCCCTACAGTCTTTCAACCATTCGGTTCATACAAATGTCGGTACTGAAAATCACATAACAACCTTCAATTTGGATTGATTTACACAGGCCACAAAATAACGGACGCTCTATTATTGTCATATATGGAGACCTGTCAATATTAATTTTGATACAGTTTATTCCGTGAATCTCGATTAAAACATCCATAACACCAACGAATTTACACGTGACACATAAAAATATAGTCTTATATTGCTGCTACATGTTTCGGCATCGTTTACCCCAAATTCAGGGAGCTTTACACCAAAATTTAGAACTTACTGAAATATAGGTTTAAGGCTTAAGTTTATTAGTTGAGTCAGTATAATACACGCGGTGCTGCGCCTGCTAACAGCTGATTTTTCGCAGTGCACAGCCCTTTCAATCTTAATTAACAGGGATACCACTACCCTAATCCCGTCTATTAGTTAAATTCTAAAAGGTTTTTAAGATGCTGTATAATATTGTGTGGTAATGGGTTTATGGACTTTATCCATCATCCGAACAAACTAACAAACTAACTAACTCCATGGAGCAGAGGCCTTCTTGAGAAGCTAACAGTTTCTCAGCTAGTCAACAAATTCCCCGCATTTTATGGAACCCGGAGGTTCATTACCGCATTCACAAGAGCCCGCCACCTGTCCCTATCCTGAGCCAGCTCAATCCAGTTCATGTCCTCCCATCCCACTTCCCGAAGATCCATCTTAATATTATCCTCCCATCTACGCCTGGGTCTCCCAAGTGGTCGCTTTCCCTCGGGTCTCCCCACCAAAATCCGGTATGCACCTCTCCCCTCCCCCATACGTGCCGCATGCCCCGCCCATCTCAGTCTTCTCGATTTGATTACCCGAATAATGTTTGGTGATGAGTACAGGTCATTAAGTTCCTCGTTATGTAGTCTTCTCCAATCCCCTGTCGCCTTGTCCCTCTTAGGCCCAAATATCCTCCTCAGCACCCTATTCTCGAACACCCTCAGTCTTTGTTCCTCCCTCAGTGTGAGAGACCAAGTTTCACACCCATACAGAACAACAGGTAAAATTATAGTTACCCTAATCTTTGTGTTTTTGGATAGCAACCTGGAAGACAAAAGATTCTGCACCGAATGATAGCAAGCATTCCCCGACTTCAATCTGCTCTTAATTTCTTCATGAATGGAGTTTCGATTCGTTAGGGTTGCTCCCAAATATTTGAATTCTTCCACCCTTTCAAAGGATTTATTATCTGTATTTATGTTGTGATTGTGTCGTGCATTCTGATTTCGAGACATGACCATGTACTTAGTTTTCTCAGCATTTACTTCTAGACCAATCTCCTTACTAGCAATAATTAAATCTTCTGCATTTTTCTTTATGCTATGTACGCTTCCGCCCAATATATTAACATCATCAGCATAAACCACAAGCTGATGTGTACCATTCAATTTCAAGCCCTCCTGGTTTGCCTGAACCCTCCTAATGGCATATTCTAAAGCAAAGTTGGAAAGCAATGGCGACAGAGCATCTCCTTGTTTCAAGCCATTCTTAATAGGGAACGTGTCAGACAGAAGTTTGCCTACCCGAACTCTGCTATACGTTTCACTTAGGCACATTTTTATTAACCTTACTAGTTTCATGGGGATACCGAACTCAATGAGAATAGTATACAAGACCTCCCTCCTAACTGAATCATAGGCTTTCTTGAACTCTATAAATAGCTGATGCAGTGCCTCATTGTATTCCCATTTTTTCTCACGTATTTGACGAATGCTGAATATATGATCAGTAGTTGACCTGTTACGTCGAAATCCACACTGATGATCCCCAATAATTTCCTCTGCATATGGAGTTAACCTTGACAAAAGGATGTTGGATAGAATTTTGTACGTAGTCGACAAAAGTGATATGCCTCGATATTTACTGCAATCTGTCTTATCACCCTTCTTATAAATAGGCACAATGACCGACTCCTTCCATTCCTCAGGCAATTCCTCCTTATTCCAAATAGAAATAATAAGTTTATGGATTTCAGACCAAATAATCCTACCCCCTGCTTTAATCAATTCTGCTGGAATCTGATCAATACCTGGTGATTTGTGACTTTTTAGCTTTTCAATAGCCATCTCAACCTCAAAGGCACTGGGCTCAGGCACTAGTGGCTCTGCTGTGTGTACTTCAATCTGCCTAACATCATTAACCCCGTGTATATTCAACAGCTGGGAGAAATGATTCCTCCACCTAGCCAAAATACTGTGGGAGTCTGTAACCAGGTCACCCGTCTCATCCTTTACTACATTAATTTTAGGCTGGTACCCCCTCTTATACTCATTGATACCCCTGTACAAGTCTCTTATATTCTTGTTCTTACTGTTTGTTTCAATTTCATTAATTTTAGCTTTCAGATATTCCTTCTTTTTGTTCCTGAAATGTCTACTAGCTTCACGTCTTACGTTGTGCAGATTATCTCCATTATTTTGGTTTGGATTCTGTAACCACTGAATTTTAGCCTGCTTCCTTTTATATAAAAATTCTGCACATTCTGCATCAAACCATGGTTTATGCTGCTTCCGTTCGTGTAGACCTAGACTCTCTTGAGCTGAGATTTTGATATTCTCTTTAATGTTTTCCCAAGCCCTATTCATGTCCTCACTAACATTTAAGTTTTCCAGAGCAGCAAACCTGTTTGAGATCTTAAGCTGATACTGTTTCCTAGCCTCTAGTTCACTTAGCTTCTTGAGATTAAATCTCTCTACATCAAACTTCTGTGCTGCTTGTTTACTTACTACCAGTCTTTCCCTAACTTTCGCAACCACCAGATAGTGATCAGTATCACAGTCAGCTCCCCTGAAAGATCGCACATCGTGTATACTGGAACGCCGTCTCCTATCTATCAATATGTGATCGATCTGATTGTGAGTCTTCCCATCAGGAGAGGTCCAGGTGTATTTATGAATGTTTCGGTGCGGAAACATAGTGCTCTTAACAACTAGATTCTTTGATGTGGCAAAGTTTACTACTCTAACACCATTATCGTTGCTATCCTGATGTAAACTCTCATTCCCAATAGTCGGTTTGAAAATATCCTCTCTCCCCACTTTTGCATTAAAATCTCCTAACAGAATTTTCATATGGTACTTAGGAAAATGATAAAAAACCCCTTCTAATTCCTCATAGAAGCTATCCTTTGAATCATCACCTTTCTCTTCCGTTGGTGCATGCGCATTCAGAACAATGATGTTACACCAGCGGCCTCTCAGCGCTATGTATGACATCCTAGCACTAACAAACTCCACTCTCTTGATTGCTGATACTATTCTCTGGTGCGCAAAAAAACCTGTTCCCAATTGATTATTTTCCTGCCCTTTGCCATAGAAAAAAGTATACTCCCCGGCTCTTACAGTCCCTTCTTTGTCCCACCTAACCTCCTGTACACCCACTAAATCTAACTTATACTTAGCTAATTACCTGGCCACTGTCATAAGTGACCCTGACCTATACTTGCTTCTCACATTCCATGTTCCAAAACTCATATCCTTTTTCCGTAGCTGGGGTCGTACCAAAGAATCGGTCCAGGTCCGAGGAATTGTGTAACGGTTTGTAACATCATAATTTTTTACGGTGAGGAGTTGTTAGCACCTCGCCCAACCCCCAAGCTGGAGGACCACCCCTTGTCGGCTGTCCGCGACTGCTTATTCAATGTATTCGCAGCTACCCTCCATAACTGGAGGCCGTTCCTCCATCCGCAACCTGAGGACGCGCCATGCCGTGGTGACAGGGACCCACTTATCCATCGTCCGAAGAGTAAAATATTGAAAATATTAAAAAATTAAAATCACGACGTTTCGAAAGCTGGCTATGCTCACTCCATCACTGGACCTCCAGTGATGGAGGCTAGCTATGTCTAAGGGGCCCAACAGAATAGGTGTTCTTCTCTTCCCCCCCCCCCTTCCATTCACCTGAGGACGGAAGCAGAGCCAGCTTCCGAAATGTTGTGATTTTAATCTTTTAATATTTTTAATATTTTACTCTTCGGACGATGGATAAAGTCCATAAACCCATCACCACACAAGTCTTTTAGTATTTACACATTTCCTAATATCTTCCGTTCCACTTCTGATTGCGTTGTGTGGTCCTCCCATTTACATCCTACTTTGCAGTACCGAAATATGACAGATTACAAAAATAATTCGTGTTATACTACAGTATTCATGCAGCTAACGTCACATACATCGGTCTCTTAATTAGTGATTAAGATGGAATGGACTTCTGTCGTAGTCGTTCCCTCTTCTACCTGTTCACAGCAGGTGTCGAGGTTTTAGTTTTTCACTTGAGCACACTCAGGCACACACCACAGTCGGTTGAACGCCTCTGGACAAGGGATCGGCCCGTCGCAGAGACCTTTACCTGACAACACAAACACTGTACAACAGACAAACATCCATGCCCCGGTGGGATTCGAACCCACGATCCCAGCAAGCGGTCGGCCACAGACCTACGCCTTAGACCGCGCGGCCACTGGGATCGGCCGCTGGACTTCTTAAAAATCATAATACATTAAAAAGTATTGAAATTTTTAGGGCGTTCTCATTAATTATGGTGTGACGGTTGTATGTTGCTGTGCTGTGATTTTTTTCCCTTTCCGCAGAAGAATCTGATATTTTCTACGGTCCCTTTTGGATCTTGTCCCTGTATGACGTGTTGTGAGTTCCATGTGACAGGTAGCCTGTTACGTGGAACTCACACCACGTGTAAAACACGCAATTCCTTGTTGAATTTCGTCCTGCAGAGTGAAATAGCGTTACGTCACGCAATTTCTTTGATTTACCTTACACGATAGACAGTAGGAGTAAAACTTGTTGTCGGTTGAGAGCTTCGCTCTTCTGCGATGTTCCGCAGTGTAGAATGGTAGTTAGTTACCGACGTTTCGGGACAACATATCGATCCCATCTGCAATGGTCCCTTGGATTTGGGACGGATAGGTTGTCCCGGAACGTTGCCAACTGTCACTCTACGCTTCGTAACATCCCAGAATAGCGAAGATTTATATATATTTTTTATATATTTATGTACATATATTCTATATACTATATCATATATTTATTTTTATTTATATTTATTTTTAAAATTATGCATTGTTCTTGGTTGCTTTACGACGCTGTATGTAATAGATTGTATCGCATGGAACGGTACAAATATCCATAAATAATAAATTTCAAAATATTTGAAAGGAAGCCGTCTTATTCTAACTAATTTACTATCCGACTATTTGCCTGGAAGAACTGAGAAAGACTGCGAAAAGTCTTAGCATATCCGACTGTCCGGACAGTATTCGAAGCAGGCCCCTCCAAGATCTTCTACCACTGCGCTAACCTATTCTGTCAGCCTACACATCCTTATGATTCTTAGAAAACCCCGTAAGCCAGAAATTTTGACGTGCGACGTGTCGGTCTGGGTGAGGTTCATATAAAGGCACTATGCCAAAAGATGACGTCAGTGTCGCGCTACCGGGTGAAACTGATCGCGGAGCAGCGCTTCTAAAACTGTGTGTCGCGTCACACTTATGTTTCGCGAACAGATGCTAAGTTTGTGGCTAGAAATTTGAAAATCCGCAAAGCAACTAGGTGGCTAATCACTCAAATTATCACGGCTGTCTCGATCGCTGAACACTATAACGTGAAACTCACACTGGGAGGCAGACGGAGAAGTTTTCAGCTAATGTAGGCTCATGCGTCACGTGCTGGCGAATCAACGCATATGTAAGCATATGTAAGCGACATGACATAAAGGTAACCCATCTTCCATCGCTAAACTTCGAAGTATTTGCAGGCTCAAATTAATCATTATTGTTTTGTAAACCGTATGGACGTGAGACAATTTTAATAAAAATAATTTTTCATTTACGCCTTTTTATTTCTACAGAGTGCGGCAGAAAACCCTGACGGTTTTCAAAATGAAATAATACAATGACGTTTCACATTATTATGTAACACTTATTTCTCACTGAATAACTCAGTACACACCATTTTAGTTTTGAAAATTTCGTCTTTCAGGTATCTCCCGTCATTTCTCAAACACTGCTCAAAACTTTCTCGCAAATTTTCCATAACCAGACGATCCATCTTTTCCGGAATTGCAGCTGTTTCTTCCTTCATTCTCTGCTTTAGTTCCTCGATGATTCAAGGCTTAGAGACGAAAACCTTACTTTTGAGGTACCCCCCTTAAAAAAAAAGCGGAGAGATCAGGTGAACGCGGGGGCCACGGAATATCACTGCCACGAGAAATGACGTGTTGTGGAAACATTTCTCACATGCTTCGTTTCTACTTGTGTGGTTATGTGAACAAACAGAATTACCGCTACTGGGCACCCGAAAATTCACAGGAGTTCCATCAGCGTCCTCTCCACAGAGATATAAATTGACTGTCTGGTGTGGAATCGCTTCTTTTGTGATCCTTGGCCCTTATAACTTTCAAGACAAGGAAGATGCAGCAGTTACTGTGACATCCGACCGCTTTGCGGAAAATGTTACGCAGCTTCTGTAAACTGGGGTTTCGTCGTCGTGGAATCGTTCTCCCTTCAGCACAGTTCCAAAAAGACAGGAAAACAGCCCACACTGCGAGGGTATCAATGATTGTTCTGCGAGAAATGTTTTCAAAACATGTCATTTCTCGTGGCTGTGATTTCCCATGGCCTGCGCGTTCACCTGATCTCTCTGGTTGTGTTTATTTCTGATGGGGACACCACAACGGTAAAGTTTTCGTCTCTAAGCCTAGAACCATCGAGGAACTAAAGCAGAGAATAAAGACGAAATCGCAGCAATCCCAGAGGAGATGACTCGTCGAGTGGTGGAAAGTCTTCCAGAAAGATTGGAGCAATGTTTGAGAAATGGCGGCAGACATCTAAATGACGAAATTTTCAAAACATAAAATGGCATGCACTGTGTTCTTCAGTGATAAAAAACAGCTACATAAAAGGGTGAAATGTTATTATGCTATTTCGCTTTGAAAACCGTTAGGTTTTTTCTGTCACACCATGTATGTTATTATGATTGCGGTATCTGCGCTGTTTGGGAATTTTATGCAGCGTAGAATCGTACTTTCGTACTGACGTTGTGCGACAACCTATCGGTCCTACCTTCAAGGGTCAAGCAGTCCAAGCATTCTTCTTGGACTGCTTGACCCTTGAGTATGGTACCGATAGGCTGTCCCGAAACGTCGGTGACTAACTACCAATCTACACTGCGTAACATCCCAGAAGAGCAGACCTCATTTACACCGCGGCGAAAGCCTGAAATTACGCAAAATTTTGGTATTCTCATGATAGTGTGACGCGTATTTGGACGACATCCTTCAACTAAGTCGAAGCAGACAAAAAATATTGGCAACATCTTATCTGGAGAATTAGTGCTCTTATGCAGTTCCGTAATTCAGAAAGCATGGAGCATTGACTCCACGTCGCTTACACGCCTTACAGACTGACAAGTGGCAGCTAACAGACACCTTTCTTGCAGATTTTCTGTTGCGCCAAAACTTTCTCCAGACTTCCCGAATTTGAAGCCAGAGAGCTTCAAATTTTAACCAGCGTCCCAACATTTTTCGTCAGCAAAGGGGAAGTGTACTCACACTTTGGACAATCCTGTCTTTAGACATGTTACATAACATCCGATTGGCGGTGTTACATATTTATTGCCTCATTAGGTCACCCCTTTGATAAACTAATTATTCTACCCACACCCCCTTTGCGGCATGCAGCTATTGGAAGGCTTCGGCTAAATTTCCATACTTCATCGACTCGTAATTAAAGATGGCGTTCTGGGGAGGTTATCACAGTTGTAGCAAATTACGTACGTACTCCAGAATACTCCAAATCAAATCTGGGAAGGGAAGCTGTATAAATTATTCAATGCAGTAGTAAATTGGTTTACTTTTTTTCGCTGTTCTGAACAGTGCAGGTATCACAGCATGTCATGGCTTATGGAAGCTTTCTGTGCGATAAGGGTACCGTGCTCGGTTCACGCGATAAAAGAAAGACCCTGTATAAGCCTGTGACAGAAGTTTCTCTGGTCACTGATATGAGACGAAAAGAAATCCACAATAGGTTACCAAGGTAACCCTGCAGAAGGTGAGGGAAGGGCTGGCGCTAGCACCTGGCAGAAAAAGATTTATACAACACAGCTAAATACCGGGCGAGATAAAACTGTAGCCCGCATGTATTCCGCACAGGTGGGTTTTGACAACTAACGCAGAAGAACTATGCAGATGTGAAGTGATTTCCATTGATAGGGTACGATGCACATATATCCAGTTGCGCTGTTAAAGACTTGCACATATTTTAAGGGGTTTACACAAACGCTGCGGTTGACACAGAAGCTTCAACAATGAATATCCTTGTTGCAGACTAGCGTATTTCTTCTCAAAGCTTTTGGTTTCAAGGACCCCTTAAAAAGTCTCACTATTTCTGCGGACTCCCCTCAACAAAAACATTTCAACTCGCTGACCCCAAAGTCAAAACTAGCAGTAAACTTTAGATTTCGAGTAACTACAAATCAGAAATGTAATTAGATTCTAAGTATAGTGTACTACGTCAGTGTAAAATTCATCAAAATAACTATGATTTTCCTAGAAGCAATGGAAATGAATATAAGATTAAGGAAAATTTGAAGGGAAAATATTTTCGGGGGAGAAAAATCTTCACCCTCTTACACCATTATTCCAGACAAACACATTATCTACAATATCGAAACGTTAAACATAGTATTCTTTGTAGGCGCCTTCCCAAAATTTCGAAAAAGCGACCATTAGCTTCATCATGTCTGTCTGTCCGTCCGTCCGTCCGTCCGTAATGAACAACTGGGCTCCAACTGGGAAGATTTTCATAAAATTTAATCTTTGAGTATTTTTAGAAAATCTGTCGAGAAAATTCAAGTTTTATTAAAATCTGACAAGACTAACGGTTACTTTACATGAAGACCGGTGTAATTTATAATAATATCTCGCCCATTTCTTTTTAAAATGAGCAATATTTCAGACAAAACTTTTTGAGAACATTTTATGTTCAATAACTTTTTTCCCCAAAATTGTACCGTTTATGAGATAATGTAAAAAAATATGATACAGCCAGACACGCCACAGATGACAACATAATACGGCTCATGCGCTTTGCATGGTCCGTAACGAAGGCTACAGACACACACTCAGAATATACAATACTTATTACTTTTCCACAGCAACAGTGGTTACGCGAACGCGACTCAATGTTACTCTTATACTTAAAATACCTGTCTTGTTCTTTCTAAGTTATAAACAGGAAGACAAAAATGTTCTCGCGCACAACTTAGTCAGGCCTCGCGCGGACCACACTTTGATAACCACTGGCCCGACGGTCGCAGCTGGCATTATCGGCCTTGAACGTCTAACTCCTTGCCACTGTCT
The DNA here is from genome assembly GCA_013340265.1 of Coptotermes formosanus. Lineage (NCBI taxonomy): Eukaryota > Metazoa > Arthropoda > Insecta > Blattodea > Rhinotermitidae > Coptotermes > Coptotermes formosanus. The sequence goes on along the minus strand of BLKM01000913.1, from coordinate 1,298,136 downwards.
TTATTGCTGCCATTTCCCGTTGCGGGACCGTAATTACTGCTCCCGCGGTATCTCCCTACGGACCGGAAGCAGGACAGCGCATCCAAACCTCATCAGACTCTATTCACCATTCCTGCTTTCCCATGATAGTGTAACGGCAGTCTTGATGACTCAGAGCATAGAGTGTTAAACAAATATACTGCTATCTTTACTCCCTCGATAACAGTATTAGGACGATTAAATCAGAAGCGAAAGGGGAAGCACTATTGGACTTACGGGACTATTGAAAACAGAACGTAATAGGCTTACAAATCATAGAACATACTGATAAATAATGTCCCTCTTATTGTGTCCCTCAGCAGGGGAAAAAACTCTGCATCCACGGGAACGTCACGTGACACTTGTGCTCAGGGACACATTAACCTTTTAAAGCCTAGCGGTAGCTTTACGTACCACCAGGTTTAACATTAAAAAATTCTACGTGGTGCCCACATTGCGTTTATGTGTTTTGTACGGATCTCAGAACAAACAGCAACTTTTGCCTTATAAAACATTAAGAGATTGGTTTTTATAACCCAGGTGGAGAGTGTTTACAGCGCGGTAAGCGCTGAATCCTTATACAAAAACGAACACAGTTCGTCTTTAAAGGGTCAAACGGGACATTCTGTTGATAATATTAAAGATTATATCAGCAAAACGTAAAATGGACGTAATATGTGGAACCTGGAATATCGGAATTCTCTACACGCCAGGTCCATTGATAGCAACTGAAAGAGTATAAGTGAGTATAAATGAGATTTAATGGGAGAAAAGGAGGTCAGATTGGCTCAAAGAAACAATATGGGATAGCATGCACTACATTTGTATGGCCCAGCATAATATTCAATAGTGGGAAACTGTGCAGAAGGCAATGAACCTACAGGGTCGATGCAATATAGAATTTTTTTTTAGTATCTAAGCAACAAATAGCTTTACAAGAGTGAATGTTGCATGGAGGTAACGGATATAAGATATTGTGACGTCACTTATCGGAAAAAACGGGAGGGGGGAGGCCGAAGGAGAGAGACCAGTTACAAGACCTAGTCATAGGTGGAAGGATAATACTAAAATGGAACTCAAATAAAAGAATCAGAATACGTAGAATGGATTGAGCTGGCTCAGTCTACAGACATACGGGAGGGCTTTTGTAAAGATCGCAATGAACTCGCAGAAACTAAGACTAAGAAAACACACCGTATTTAGGGCACAACCCCTAATTGTCTACAATTAGTCTGCTGCATGTTTCGGCCCTCTTCAGTCAATTTCAAGGCGCTCCAAACAATTACAAGTAGGAGTATATAAAGATTAAATACTCTATATATACCAACAAAACACTTATACACATAAGAATTTATTTTTTCTTTCCCATTCATGAGATGTCCCACCCCACCCCAAAACATCCCCCCATCATTTAATCGCGTTAATAAAATTTGGCAAGCAGTCCAAACCATACGGTTCCTCATTACTTAATTTTCACCATTCTCCTGTTATTTCCTTCTTCTTAGGTTCAAAAGCCTACGTCAGCACCGTACTGTCCATCACCCTCAGCCTGGGTTCTTCCCTTAACCCTTTAAAGACGAAGCGTATCTGTTTTATATAAGGACTCAGTGCGTACCGCGCTGTAAACACTCTCCACTTCGGTTATAAAAACCAATCTGTTAATGTTTTATAAGGCAAAAGTTGCTGTTTGTTCTGAGATCCGTACAAAACACATAAAAGCAATGTGGGCACCACGTAGAATTTTTTAATGTTAAGCCTGGTGGTACGTAAAGTTACCGCTAGGCTTTAAAAGGTTAAATGTGACACACCAATTTGCACAATCACAGGCTAGACTGCAAGCAGACAATCATCCTTCTGTATACTCTAATCTTTACATTCACAGAATCTGTGGCAAAAGAGGACGAGAATAACGAAATCAATTCCTGTCGTTTCACGTAGCAGACTGCAACGTAACTACGGAAGAGCAGCAGTGTTACCAACTGAACAGGCCGAAGATAAAAACTGCACTTTCGTTGGATAAATACTTCCAGGCGTTTCGAAGGACCGTAGTGTCTTCTTCTTCAGGGTTAAAAAGTCGAACAAGATTTCAGGCTTCCGCTGGTATGTTGATGACATATGCGCTTTTCTGCGATATTACGCAGCGCCGTGTGGTAATTGTTCACCGCAGTTTCGGGACAACGTGTCAGTTCCATCAGACTTCTTGACCCGTGAAAATGGGACCGATACATTATCCCGGAACGTCGGTAAAGGATTAACACTCGAAGCTGCGTTATATCGCAGAACAGCGCAGACCTTAATCCAAAAAAGTTAACCGACCTAACTAACTAACTAACTAACTCCATGGAGCAGAGGCCTTCTTGAGAAGCTAACAGTTTCTCAGCTAGTCAAGAAATTCCCCGCATTTTATGGAACCCGAAGGTTCATTACCGCATTCACAAGAGCCCGCCACCTGTCCCTATCCTGAGCCAGCTCAATCCAGTTCATGTCCTCCCATCCCACTTCCCGAATATCCATCTTAATATTATCCTCCCATCTACGCCTGGGTCTCCCAAGTGGTCGCTTTCCCTCGGGTCTCCCCACCAAAATCCGGTATGCACCTCTCTCCTCCCCCATACGTGCCACATGCCCCGCCCATCTCAGTCTTCTCGATTTGATTACCCGAATAATATTTGGTGATGAGTACAGGCCATTAAGTTCCTCGTTATGTAGTCTTCTCCACTCCCCTGTCGCCTCGTCCCTCTTAGGCCCAAATATCCTCCTCAGCACCTTATTCTCAAACACCCTCAGTCTTTGTTCCTCCCTCAGTGTGAGAGACCAAGTTTCGCATCCATACAGAACAACAGCTAAAATTATAGTTCTGTATACCCTAATCTTTGTGTTTTTGGATAGCAACCTGGAAGACAAAAGATTCTGCACCGAATGATAGCAAGCATTCCCCGACTTCAATCTGCTCTTAATTTCTTCATGAATGGAGTTTCGATTCGTTAGGGTTGCTCCCAAATATTTGAATTCTTCCACCCTTTCAAAGGATTTATTATCTATATTTATGTTGCGATTGTGTCCTGCATTCTGATTTCGAGACATGACCATGTACTTAGTTTTCTCAGCATTTACTTCTAGACCAATCTCCTTACTAGCAATAATTAAATCTTCTGCATTTTTCTTTATGCTATGTACGCTTCCGCCCAATATATTAACATCATCAGCATAAACCACAAGCTGATGTGTACCATTCAATTTCAAGCCCTCCTGGTTTGCCTGAACCCTCCTAATGGCATATTCTAAAGCAAAGTTGAAAAGCAATGGCGACAGAGCATCTCCTTGTTTCAAGCCATTCTTAATAGGGAACGTGTCAGACAGATGTTTGCCTACCCGAACTCTGCTATATGTTTCACTTAGGCACATTTTTATTAACCTTACTAGTTAACCGACCTGGTAAATGTAATAAGTCTCCATGCACAGATACAGGGTCCTTACGGACTTTAACCGTTTAAACCCTAGCGGCAACTTTACGTACCATCAGGTTTAACATTAAAAAATTCTACGTGGTGCCCACATTGCGTTTATGCGTTTTGTACGGATCTCAGAACAAACAGCAACTTTTGCCTTATAAAACATTAAGAGACTGGTTTTTATAACCGAAGTGGAGAGTGTTTACAGCGCGGTACGCACTGAGTCTTATATAAAACAGATACGTTTCGTCTTTAAAGGGTTAAAAAATTCTACGTGGTGCCCACATTGCGTTTATGTGTTTTGTACGGATCTCAGAACAAACAGCAACTTTTGCCTTATAAAACACTAACAGACCGGTTTTTATAACCGAAGTTGAGAGTGTTTACAGCGCGGTACGTACTGAGGCCTTATATAAAAAGATACTCTTCGTCTTTAAAGGGTTAAACATGGTGGTAATTTTACTTACAACATCCTTTCACATTAAAACCCTGTATTCTGCCCACCTGTACATTTATGCATTCAGCATAATTTCAAAATAAAGAGACAATTTTCGTAAACGACGTTGACATGTATTTGTAATAAAGGATTGGGTGTTCTCTGTGAAGTATGAACTCCAAAAGACCAATCTGATAACGTAACGTCTCCATCAGCTGTCTGACTTGCAGTTTATCTATCCGTTATGCAAGTTCCGACGAAGACTATCCGTAACTGAATGTCCCCCGGGTGTACCAGGGATCGCTGCGCAGAGTAAGTCAAGTTGTGGCCTGCCACCCCAATGCCTCTAGGCCTGCAGGGTCTCTCCCTTCGTCTGACGGCTAACTTCCGACCTGCCCAGGAAGAGAGGCGCTGCCAGTAGCTGTGCTGCGGCTGGTACCACTCTGAGGGTCGCTAGCAACATCGAATCCCGCCATTATAATAGAGACGCATTTTAACCTTTTAAAGCCTAGCGGTAACTTTACATACGACCAGGTTTAACATTAAAAAATTCTACGTGGTGCCCACATTGCGTTTATGTGTTTTGTACGGATCTCAGAACAAACAGCAACTTTTGCCTTATAAAACATTAAGAGATTGGTTTTTATAACCGAAGTGGAGAGTGTTTACAGCGCGGTAGGCACTGAGTCCTTATATAAAACAGATACGTTTCGTCTTTAAAGGGTTAAGTACAATTATTATGGACTAAGTTTACAAATGGTAAAAAATAAAGCAGTCCCATTACGGGCCTGGACAGTCCCTGAGGGTTCCGGGAGGTTGAGGCTCCCAGATTTCAAGACAATCGACATATTAATGTGGTAAGGTTGTCAGCCCTAGGCACCGGCCGCCTTTACCCCCAGAAAATATCCCTGGTATTCATTTCAGTTAGCTCAGCCAACCCCAGAGCCATAGTGCGGCCAGAAGGACACCATCGGGAATCGAACACGCGACCTTCCGTCTTGTAGCGTAGTGTCTCAACCAACTGCGCCACCGCGTGCCCCAAACATGCAAGCAGACACAACATTTATGAAGAACAAAAGATACGCGCATCCCAGAATTAGTATACGAATATATCATTACCGGCATAAGAGAAACAGATTGACCAAGGAAAAGATGGAAAAAAAAAACAAAATCCATGAAGATGGAACGAACCTGCCATGGCGTGTACCTTCTTTCTGATGAGGACGTGACGTAAGTTGCCATGGAGTGACTTGGTTCTGTGAAAGCGACGTCAAGGCTGTGTAACATTAATGACAAGGGACTGCAACTGCGCTGGGGCGATTTATTATTGACGACGGGAAAGAAGTTGTACTAGGGCGTTATTTAGTTACATGTGAACCGTGATTTTTGTCAGATTACGGAGCCATCTAGCTGTAGAAAAACTAACTTCAAAACGTGCAAAAATTCTTGGTGAATTTCAAACGCCATAACAAGTAAATGGGGGCTGTAATGAAATTGGCCGTAACCGTGCATTGTGAGTGTAAAAGCTACGGGGACTGGAGAGTATTGTGACACTGGTGCAGATTTACAGGGATGAAAATTAACTGAAATTCGAATCAGTAGTTGTAAGAAGTTTCCAAATATGTAACTTTAATGAAAGCCGTACTCGTGGTAAGAGGGCGGAGAAAACGTGACATTTAGTGTTGTATTCAGAGGATACAATATTTCTTAACCCTTTAAAGACGAAGCGTATCTGTTTTATATAAGGACTCAGTGCGTACCGCGCTGTAAACACTCTCCACTTCGGTTATAAAAACCAGTCTCTAAATGTTTTATAAGGCAAAAGTTGCTGTTTTTTCTGAGATCCGTACAAAACACATAAACGCAATGTGGGCACCACGTAGAATTTTTTAATGTTAAACCTGGTCGTATGTAAAGCTACCGCTAGGCTTTAAAAGGTTAATAATTAATGGTCTTATCGCATATTAATTTTAGTGCTGTTATAGCGTTTAAATCGGCTTTAATTATTAGTGTCCTTACAGCATATAAATTATTAGTGTTGGTATAGCAATTGAAAGAGGAAGCACTAATCCACTGTGTGGAGAACTCACTTTGGTAGAGGCTATGGATCTGTTGTAAGACAGACTACATAATTAATGAGTGAATTAATTAATTAATATTGCACGTTAATTATTAGTGTTGTTACCGCATATTAATTATTAGTGTTGTCACAGCGTATTGCCCAGTCAAGAACTATAACTACACAGTTATAGGCTTCACAGAATATTCAGGCCTTCAAAGCATAGGGAATTGAAACGTGTATACAAAGAGTGTCTAAATGCTATATTAAATCGCCTGCCGGTCTATGTTGTGCGGGAGTGGCAAACATTCAAGGAGGCTACGGCGTACTGTGCCTGGCGTGGGGGGGGGGGGGGGACGGGAGACGCGAAGTGATACGGACCTTTCGTGGAACCACCACTTTGGAAGTGATAATATTAGAAAGGACTCCAGGAAAATAGTTTGTGGGCACGACAATGAATCATACTGGACTGGGAACACAGAAAAACATCTCAAAGTTCGGCACCCACCACATTTGCCTCCGAGGGTTAAAATCCTTCGCCCAAGAGTATATTCTTCCTATTCACACCAATATTTGTAGTGCTACTCTTGAGTCCTGAGCTGGTTGACATAGGCCAGGTGGCTGCAGACAGCCTGAAGTCTAGCAACGCATTCCTTCGCCTCAATATAGATCACAAGAGAAATCGAATGTAACCAAAGAATTAAAGTTCCTTACCTGACATGCGCACTGGGTTCGGCAGTCCAAGAGGAATGTCTCTCCATTATCGTAACTTCTGTTGTACACGGTACACGGTAGTCCCTTGATTGCTGCAACACACAACACAAGGCCAGTTAATTACTCTGCTGCCAGTCAATATCGGTAATCACACAGCCAAAGCAGTTATACTGCTCCTCAACATCGTTCGCCTCTTTCACCGCATCGTCCAGTCGCCGTTAATTTGATGGGTTTCTACTTGCCTCTAGGACAGACTTCTGAAATGCCAGAGAAGATAGCGGAAAAACCCTCATTCAGAAGCGAACCTTTAAAGACCCAATACAATAGCACAGGCATCTTAATATGACAGAGGAAACGAACAGCCATCGATGTAACCTACAAGAAACGTTTGAAATAACGCTGAAATTCTGCCCCTACATCACAGCAGATAATAAATCCTGATGTTGAATAAAGGTAAAAGGTTACCCCCTGGTTACGGCATGCAAATATTTATGGAGTCTAGAGGTATAGCTGCGCTGATTCTTAGCCTCGATAGATCGTAGCACAAGCCATTAAGTACACAACACACAACAAAAACAACAGACCAACATCCATGCCCTCAGCTGGATTAAAACCCGCGATCCCAACAATTGAGGGGCTGCAGACTTATGCCTTAGCCAGCAGGGCCACCGGGATCGGCCCAATGTCGACACACCACAGAATATTTTTACTATTATTTGGGGTCCGTTATTACATTTATTTGAAGAACTTAGTATTTCTGTCTTCACGTAGGTTATATTTTATCTGTGTTACACTTACAGTTTCTACGCAAAGTTAAATCTACATCCCGTCGAAATATTTTGTATTTACTGACTTAAAACAATATTTCGTACGTAATTTCTAGGTACGACTTTATTCATAATATATCTACATACCCAACCTTAATATTCCTACACGAAGTTAACAAATATTGAATATTATGAGAGCACTTCTTTATTGTCCTTAATTATACATTTTGTAAATCGCATGCAGAAACGAGACAGGTTATTATCGATTACTCTTGTTATCGATTACCATCGACGGCAGCCATGGCAACGCTAAAAAGTAACCACAAAGGTACAGTATGTGGGCTTTTAATTATACATTACGTAAATCGCATGAAAAAACGAGACAGGTTATTATCGATTACTCTCTTATCGATTACCATCGACAGCAGCCATGGCAAAGCTAATAAAGTAGCCACAAAGGTACAGTATGTGGGCTTTTAATTATACATTATATAAATCGCATGAAGAAACGAGACAGGTTATTATCGATTACTCTCGTTATCGATCACAACCGACGGCAGCCATGGCAACGCTAAAAAGTAGCCACAAAAGTCCAGTATGTGGGCCTTTAAGTATACATTATATAAATAGCATGAAGAAACGAGACAGGTTATTATCGATTACTCTCGTTATCGATCACAACCGACGGCAGCCATGGCAACGCTAAAAAGTAGCCACAAAAGTCCAGTATGTGGGCCTTTAAGTATACATTATATAAATAGCATGAAGAAACGAGACAGGTTATTATCGATTACTCTCGTTATCGATCACAACCGACGGCAGCCATGGCAACGCTAAAAAGTAGCCACAAAAGTCCAGTATGTGGGCCTTTAAGTATACATTATATAAATAGCATGAAGAAACGAGACAGGTTATTATCGATTACTCTCGTTATCGATCACAACCGACGGCAGCCATGGCAACGCTAAAAAGTAGCCACAAAAGTCCAGTATGTGGGCCTTTAAGTATACATTATATAAATAGCATGAAGAAACGAGACAGGTTATTATCGATTACTCTCGTTATCGATCACAACCGACGGCAACCATGGCAACGCTAAAAAGTAGCCACAAAAGTCCAGTATGTGGGCTTTTAATTATACATTATATAAATCGCATGAAGAAACGAAACAGGTTATTATCGATTACTCTCGTTATCGATCACAACCGACGGCAGCCATGGCAACGCTAATAAAGTAGCCACACAGGTAGAGTATGTGGGCCTTCATGTAAACTGGACGTTGCGTTTGTCATGTTTTAACCATACTTTTAGTCCTCTCGACAAATTGTTATCAAAACCTCTCCAAGATAACATTTCACGAAAATTCGTCCAGCTGGAACTGAGATTTTTCATGAGGACATGAAAAGACAGACGGACAGACATGGCAAGGCTAACAGTCGCTTTTCGCAAATTTAACAAACTCGCCCAAAAAAAAGAGAAAGCCATGAAAATCAAGAGAGATGAATTACGTTCTAAGGCCGTTTTTAACGAAAGTTGCTTTAACTCCTGTATAAGCATCAACAGGCAGTATTTATGTGCTGTAATTACGCATGAAATTAATTGGGAACACATTCAGTCTTCAAACTGAGAAACTTTGTTGCCAATTATGGCGAGGAAAAGTAATTAAGTACCAGCTCATTTTTTTTCCTAGTTAAATATTTGACGTTTCCAGATTTTAATGAAGCTCGGTGCAGCGTCTACAGCACTCAAACAGTCGAGCACACTGCAGCGATCAGCTCTGGAGGCGGCGGCTAACAGTCCCACAAGATTACTCCCGGACACACAGACACAGAGATTAGCATTGATTTCTGGCAGCCTCAACTCTTCAGCGCGCTCTGGTAGCTATAAAACTCCGAATCTTGCCAAGAGTGCATTTGCCTTACGTCGTGAATGAACAAACAGGGACTATTTACTTCGTTACATTATGTAGTCCGTCTGACGACAGGTCTATAGCCTCTTCCACGGCGAGTTCTCCACACGGTGCGATCTAGTGCTTCCTCTTACAGTTTCCAGTAATCTTCTCTTTTCCTTATGGCAATCCAGTAGCTACTTACGTCTTCTTCCTCGTCTTCTCGTAATTTATATCCTTCCTTCTAACTTTCCTTCAATCACGTGTTTTAGAAGGCAGTTTCTATGCAAGACGTGACCATTCCAGTTTACTTATACAGCAATAAACGACCTGCCTTTGTAATAGACACAACAGTATGTTTACTGTCATGTAGAAACTGAGTTTTAAATAAGATTTGGATGAAATTCATGATCCTAAAAGTTTATATAAAATCGAATGTTACCATTTTGTGTATTTTTAATAAAATATTATTGAAGAACTCAAATTAACTATAATTTAATGGGGTGATGGTGCAAGTACGGGGGAGAGGAGAAATGCATACAGGGTTATGGTGGGGAAACCTGAGCGAAGGAAACCATTTGGAAGACCTACGCGTAGATGGAAGGATAATATTAAAATGGATCTTCAAGACGTGGGTTACGGGAATGGACTGGATTAATATGGCTAATGATACAGACAGGTGTTGAGCTGTTGTGCATGCGGTAATAAACCTCCGAATTACACAAAATGCACGGAATGTCTTGCGCAGTTGAGAACGTGTAAGCTTCTCAAAGACTCTGTTTCATGGAGTTTTATCATGCTTGATTTGAGGTTCTCACAGCAGTGTACATGAAACGTCAAGTCTTCTGGTATGTGATGCAGTGATGCTGGGTGAGAAGTTGCCGACTTTTCGAGGGACAGTGTTAAGTTCATCTTCTGGCTCAAGCAGTTCCCAGGCTCAAGCAGTCCCCAGGCTCAAGCAGTCCCCAGGCTCAAGCAGTCCCCAGGCTCTAGCAGTACGAGAAAACTACTTGAAATTAAGACAATTTTTTCTTCGCCTATTAACAATTTAAGTAAGAAATATTAAATATTATTTGAATATAAGTTCCTACCTTACAGAAAACACCGTATCTCAATTACAAAAACCCATTAATTATAGCTGCTTATGAAAATAATCGCTGTATGTTTTCAGAATCAAAGTCAGTACATAATATGCTGCGTCGACAGAACTTGCAGATTCTTACAGCAGGTGTGCTACAGTTTCGTCAGGTGGCTACAATAATGCCTAAGGTTTGATTTTCTGTGGAGTTGGTTGTCTGCAGCAAAAATGGATGCAGGATTTCCCTAAAAATTTAACAACTCTCTATCATACTCAATTGGTCATAAACCAAGGGGCAATAATCTTCACGTTTATCGCCGAGGTAACCTGAAGTCTCAAAAATCGGGAGACACACACATCAGAAAACAGTTGCCTTTGCTTCAGAAACCTTTGTGACAACACACCTCCGCATGCTTGTGGTCTTTTGAGAAGGAAAATTTAGGTCTGGTCTTTGTGCACTTCACCGTTAAATTTACCGCAGAGAAAAACGAACACAGGCTTTTGAGGTTAGCGGATATGACGTCAATGTTCAGCTGTTTGGTGCAGCGAAACTTCAGACTAAAGAATACAAGCGACGAACAAACTTCCGGTAGATTCTCTACTGGCAAGTTGCTGAAAACTACGCACCATGCCAGGTCAATGAAGACGGATCTACTCCGTACTGCACAGTAACTGCAGGCTGTCTGGACAAGTGTAAATGTACGCGTTTCGATCTTTACACCAGTCCCTGCCTTTTGGAAGGACAGATCTTTGCGTAGCGTAGAATACTTGTATACATAATTAATTTTGGTCTGAGTTACTTCTACAAGAGATACATAAAATGGCATATCAGTCCAAATTTAACTCCTTCTATTAACTTTAGGTGAATAAATTGGCCACAAGTTTCGGCTTAAATTAGAAACCATCACAAGGGCAAATTGACTGTATATGTAGAGTGAAGGACAGGACTGACAGGCAGACGGGGAACAAGGTATCGCACTGTGTGGAGAACTCGCTCTGGAACAGGTTAGGGGTCTATCGTAAGGCAGACTGTGGAATGAATGAATGAATGAATGAATGAATGAATGAATGAACGAACGAATGAAAGAACGAACGAACGAATTAATTAAGTAATTAATTAATTAATGCATGAATGAATGAACGAACGAATGAAAGAACGAACGAATGAACGAATTAATTAATTAATTAATTAATTAATTAACCCTTTAAAGACGAAGCGTATGTTTCATATAAGGACTCAGTGCGTACCGCGCTGTAAACACTCTCCACTTCGGTTATAAAAACCAGTCTCTTAATGTTTTATAAGGCAAAAGTTGCTGTTTGTTCTGAGATCCGTACAAAACACATAAACGCAATGTGGGCACCACGTAGAATTTTTTAATGTTAAACCTGGTGGTACGTAAAGTTACCGCTAGGCTTTAAAAGGTTAACGCATGAATGAATGAATGAACGAACGAATGAAAGAACGAACGAATGAATGAACGAACGAATGAATGAACGAAGAAACGAACGAACGAAAGAACGAATGAATGAACGACCGAATGAATTAATGCATGAATGAATGAATGAATGAATGAATGAATGAATGAATGCATGCATGCATGAATGAATGAACGAACGAACGAATGAATGAAGAGCGAAGAGTCACAAAGATATACTGTGTTGAGGAAGGTTTCGCTCTCTGAAATCCAGCTACTTTACATATTCCCATATACCACGGAATATATTACAAATGATTTCTTTTAATATAAACAATGAAATACATGTTTTTATATTAAGCAAATTAACTGTACCACACTGCATGCTATATGAAAACAAGCACACTGTAAATGTTGTGAAATCTCAAAACCCTTCTTAATACAATATCTTGTTGTGACTTGCCTCGACATACGCGTACAGTACAGCTTGGTTATAACGTCATGAAAGGGACTGAATATTTTGTGTCGTTATAAACGAATGTCGCTATAACCGAGGAGTATAATGTTATGGTTAACAGTGACAAATTAATTAGTGCCACAGGATGTCTGACGCTATAGGTCAGTTGTCATATAAACCGATGTCGTTTTAACCGGGTTCAACTGTATCTTATTTTGGCCTGGAAATCGCTTTAACTTGATGAGTTTTGCGCTTTTCTGGGATATTACGCAGCGCCGAGTATTAATCTTTACCGACGTTTCGGCACAAGATATCAGTTCCATATTCAAGGGTCAAGAAGTCCGAGACATTTTGCTCTTGGACTCCTTGACCATTCAAGACGGGACCGATACGTTGTTCCGAAACGTCGGTAAAGTATTACCACTCGACGCTGCATAATATCCGAGGAGAGCGCTGATCTCATCAATATCGTGGCGAAAGCCTGAAATCGTGGTTTTTAATTTGAGCCGAAACGTGTAGCTACGTTATTCTTCACCCGACAGCAATAAAACGCGCTGTGTTGGCCTCATATGACATTTCATGTATCGCTTATTGGATATACAGTTCGTACGTACTAAATATATTTAAGGTCATCAGCTATTATTCCCCTATAAAGCAATCACCGACTGGCTCGTCAAACGGAAGGACAGTGTGTTCTCTGTGAGGTACGAACTGATTCTTTATGAAATTATATTCTTTATATTCTGTAAAGAATTGAAATAGTGATAAAATATAAGCACAACTGGATGATGATTCCAAAATTTGATTATTTGTAGGTATATTGAAATAGTTTGTCTTCAAAATATTAATTATTCAGTAACAATCATTCATTCGACAAACAAAACGAATGGTGTAAGAAAACGCTCTGAAAATGTGTAAAATTTATTTTTACCGAGTGGAATAAGCAGCCTAGGACTAAACTGCGAAACGAAGCCCGTAGGTAAAGGCAATGCGTGGTTACTTTGTTGAAATGTAGAGTATTTTTCCCCCCTTCTAACAAGTCCAGCATCACACGTGGCCGACAGGCCTATGGCATAAAACAAGCATTGGGTAAGCCAGAGTCAGCGCGGACATTTCTTCTTGCGTTTTTGCTGCGACATAAATAAACAAAGAGGGGAAACTCCCGGCAGGCAAACAAATAACAAGTTTTACTTTTTGTCTTGAAAACAAGAGGAAAATATTTTGAAAGAAAAAAATTTAGGAGTCACAGTTTAAAAAAAAAACTGAACCAGTGGAAAAGAATAGTGCTTCTGGGAAAGAAGACTTGGGGTCACGTCTCGCCAAGAGTGATGGGCAACTGAAAGCGTGTCTTGAAAAGAGTGACGTAAGTGACAATTTCGCTCAATAGTAAATACTACACTGATGTTAGACTAATTTTTAACCTTTTAAAGCCTAGCGGTAACTTTACATACCGCTAGGTTTAACATTAAAAGATTCGACATGGTGCCCACATTGCGTTTATGTGTTTTGTACGGTTCTCAGATCAAACAGCAACTTTTGCCTTATAAAACATTAAGAGACTGGTTTTTATAACCGAAGTGGAGAGTGTTTACAGCGCGGTACGCACTGAGTCCTTATATAAAACACGCTTTTCTTCTTTAACCTTTTAAAGCCTAGCGGTAACTTTACGTACCACCAGGTTTAACATTAAAAAATTCTACGTGGTGCCCACATTGCGTGTATGTGTTTTGTACGGATCTCAGAACAAACAGCAACCTTTGCCTTATAAAAAATTAAGAGATTTTTTATAACCGAGGTGGAGTGTGTTTACTGCGCGGTACGCGCTGAATCAATATATAAAAACGAACACATTTCGTCTTTAAAAGGTTAAAACAAGTGACATTCTGCGTACTACGTTGTTCGAAGATTAATACTGAGCAAGTAACGACGTAGTTAATATGTTTCTAACGGCTGTCTCGGGCTAATAAATGAATTATATTCAACTATTCAACTACAATTGATGTGGCCTGAGGGCTGCATGTTGTACAACCCTGTGTTGCAATGCGGCTGGAAGACAAATCGACCCTTAACTAGAGCAGGCACTGACCTCCTCACTCCTCCGGAAGGCACCAGCCTTGCTCTGCTACAAGAACTTCCCATGCATTGTTCTCTGGTTTTCTGTCTCTTTTAAATTAGAATATAATATCACCAACGCTGTGCGCATTTCTTTGATCCTTTAACCATGAGACAAACTGGCCGACGTTACACCACTTAGAGGTATTACCCTATCAGTCCCAATTGACGTCATGACCGCAAATACGGAGAAAGGCTTAGGGCTCCACTCTTTCTAAACCTCAGCACTAAATCGAGGAAAGTGGCCAGCTTCACGTCCCAGCCGCTTTAATCCCAGCGAAATATCGCCTGTTTGCCAACTGAGTAGGCGGCAACATTTATACAAATGCCTCCAAAAGGTTAAAAAAATCTTCTACTTTGCCATTCCTCTTTTCCTTCCTTCCACATTCCTTCTTTTATGTCTCTCTTTCTATCCTCCAGATCTTGTTACATTCACCACTGGGAGCTCTAACAGTCTTGCTAACTTAACAAAGTTAATAATCCCAGAAGTTAGTAGAATGTGCCACAAGACTCCAAACAAACTCTTTCAGTCCTAGTTTATAAACATAAAGACATCCTTTGTGCAAAGTTTTCTAAAGACTCTATGCTACGTACAACTAACTGTGTACTAAGATACACACAACTATTTCTTTCGAGACGCGATGTATAGGGTTACGCGTTTCCACGCATTTGTCCACTCTCCAATCTTCTCACTACAACGTAACGTTCCGCAATCTGAATCTGTTTCCTTCCCCAGGTAAAAAATTTATGAGGCAGTTAATGAGACATGTCCAACAGAAGGTATGACCAACAAAATTCAAGTCTTCTTTGATGTGACTCCGCGTCTTTGGATATCCCCCGACGTTTTGCAACACGGTAGTGACTTCGATATAAGTTATCACAAACCAACCAATGCACTTCATTCACATTAACTTGTTCAGAAAAATGCTCCTACATGTTTCGAACCATCGCAGGGTTCATCCTGAGGGAGTCACACAATCACTAATCACACGCACTGCCACAGTATGGTAACAAAAGTTAGTCACAACTTAAAATGCGTCTGTTGTGTTGATAAAATGTTATTAAAACTTGTCTTCTTAAGACGAGGAATGAAACTTGGTTCAAAGGATGTGTTTTGCGTCGCTGTATGGAGAGGTTTTGGAGTGAACTGTGGTACTGTCAGTCACACCTTTCCACTGACAGTACTGTGGTACTGACAGCCACGCCTTTTAACTGACAGTACCACAGTACTGTCACTGGAAAGGTGTGATACCACAGTACTGTCAGTAGAAAAGTGTGACTGGCAGTACTACAGTACTGACAGTACCACAGTACTGTCAGTGGAAAGGTGTGACCGACAGTACCACAGTACTGTCAGTGGAAAGGTGTGACCGACAATACCACAGTACTGTCAGTGGAAAGGTGTGACTGACAGTACCACAGTACTGTCAGTGGAAAGGTGTGACCGACAGTACCACAGTACTGTCATTGGAAAGGTGTGACCGACAGTACCACAGTACTGTCAGTGGAAAGGTGTGACTGACAGTACCACAGTACTGACAGTACAACAGTACTGTCAGTGGAAAGGTGTGACCGACAGTACCACAGTACTGTCAGTGGAAAGGTGTGACTGACAGTACCACAGTACTGTCAGTGGAAAGGTGTGACTGATAGTACCACAGTACTGTCAGTGGAAAGGTGTGACCGACAGCACCACAGTACTGTCAGTGGAAAGGTGTGACTGACAGTACCACAGTACTGTCAGTGGAAAGTGTGACTGACAGTACCACAGTACTGTCAGTGGAAAGGTGTGACTGACACACCACAGTACTGTCAGTGGAAAGGTGTGACTGACAGTACCACAGTACTGACAGTACAACAGTACTGTCAGTGGAAACGTGTGACCGACAGTACCACAGTACTGTCAGTGGAAAGGTGTGACTGACAGTACCACAGTACTGTCAGTGGAAAGGTGTGACCGACAGTACCACAGTACTGTCATTGGAAAGGTGTGACCGACAGTACCACAGTACTGTCAGTGGAAAGGTGTGACTGACAGTACCACAGTAGTCAGTGGAAAGTGTGACTGACAGTACCACAGTACTGTCAGTGGAAAGTGTGACCGACAGCACCACAGTACTGTCAGTGGAAAGGTGTGACTGACAGTACCACAGTACTGTCAGTGGAAAGGTGTGAGTGTCAGTACCACAGTACTGTCAGTGGAAAGGTGTGACTGACAGTACCACAGTGCACTCCAAAAACCGCTCCATACACCGACGCAAAACACATCCTTTGAACCAAGTTTCATTCATCGTCTTAAGAAGACAAGTTTTAATAACATTTTATCAACACAACAGACGCATTTTAAGTTGTGACTAACTTTTGTTACCATATTGTGGCAGTGCGTGTGATTAGTGATTGTGTGACTCCCTGAGGATGAACCCTGCGATGGTTCGAAACATGTAGGAGCATTTTTCTAAACAATATAATGTGAATGAAGCGCACTGGTTGGTTTCTGGCAATTTATATCTAAGACAATGCACGATGTGAATATTATTTTAAAAAAAAGGTAGTGACTTAACCGTTAGGGGTCAGCAAGTGCAAGGTGAATAGCACTATTACACTCTGAATCACTCTGCCTATGAATCATCACAGCACTAAATGTCATATGTCGAACATTTCGTTATTACCTGAACTTCGAACAGTGAACGGACGGACAGACAAACGCAGCTCGATAATGTGTTTGCGGAGTCACCCAGGGGAACTGATTTGACTGCGCTGAATTGACACAATATGCAAGCCAATTAGGTCTTCAGTTGCAGTAACGGTGGAGCTTGAGGCTCCGTATAAACTGATGTTTGAACAGCAGAATATGCCTGCCTATAGGCTGTAGCACATAAACGCGTCCTCATTGGTAAATAATACTCAGGGCATCACATTGTGTCCTGGATCATATGCAATGACGGCAAACACTCTTTCAATATTAAGCACTTCTAATACAAGGTTCTTGATTGAATTAACCCAGCATATTTCGAGGACTGTGAGATTGTGTTGAAGGTTTCTCTGCATATTTATTTATGCAAACCTCTTTTCTTACTACGCAAGCTACAAGCGTCGCCCATCTAATTCTTCATATCATCACTCCGACTATAACATGGATAACAATCCTGGCCTCACAAACAAAGGAATAGTCACAAAACAGAGTGTTGCTTGGCACAATGACAAACACGCGGCAAGAGAACTGAGAAAATTACATAATGAAAATCCTAATATTTTATATTCTCCTCAGATATAATTAGGATGCTAGATCAAGTGGACTGAATGCGTGGGACATGGGGCACATCTGGGTGGAAAAGAAATGCTTAGGGGTTTGGTCGGAAGGCCTAAAATGAAGACTTCTTCAAGACAAAAACATATGTAAGAATGTAATATTAGAGCTGAACAGGAAAAATGTGAGGTTAAAGCATAGATTTGATTAATTCCTCTTAAAATGTGCAATACTGATGGGTTAAAACTGCATTCAGGGGATGCGAGGTTGTCTTCTAGATAGATAGCTACACCGGCAGACATTTTTGTGGTTCACCTCAGAGCCTCTGGGTAAATACCAGGAAAATTATCCGACGAAACTAAAAGCATCTCATTTTAATGACCTTTCAAATTCGTTTTCTGTGAGTAACTTTAATATTTGACGCTATACAGAGTGTCGCAAAAAGACACTCGACACTAGAGGGAACAAATTGAATTTAGTTTTATGTGGCTTTTGCACCACTCTGTATAGTCAGACACTTGGCACCATGACAATGAAACCTCCGTTCTTAATCTTTTAAAGCCTAGCGGTAACTTTACATAACACCAGGTTTAACATTAAAAAATTCTACGTGGTGCCCACATTGCTTTTATGTGTTTTGTACGGATCTCAGAACAAACAGCAACTTTTGCCTTATAAAACATTAAGAGACTGGTCTTTATAACCGAAGTGGAGAGTGTTTACAGCGCGGTACGCACTGAGTCCTTATATGAAACAGATACGCTTCGTCTTTAAAGGCTTAAGGAAATCCTTGACAAGCTGGGCGATTTTTGGCTTACAAAGGAGGACTTGGCTCCACTTACCTAGCTACTTACTTGATAATGTACTGAGTCAGGTGAAGAAATCTGCGGCCACACCTCATTTTTGCAGTTCTTCACCATTTACTGATTTCAGATTAAAAATATTGAACACTACCTGAGACAGGAACCAAACCATAACTTTTGTCGTTCAGGACATCTGGTGGTGACAACGAACAATAAGAATGCCCTCAAACAATTAACGACCGCCCTTTCATTTCCTCTACCTGAATAACCGCGTTGTGTCAGGAAAATCTGTTCAATTATTGGGAAGGAAATGAATGTGCTAGTTTGTGCCAAGTCCCCTGTGCCTCTCGTGTTTGGCAGTTTCCCAGGAAATGGAAGCCAATTAAATGATACACTCAGCAGCTTCACTGAAAGAAATGAGTAAGACTCGATATCCCTTGGTACGTACCTTCCGGACTGCTGTAAATTTTTAAGCAGATAAAAAATTAAGGGAAGAATTACTGAAATGCTCCAATTGGAGGGTAGCTTCTTTGTATGCTGCTGAAACTTGGATACTTCGGAAAGGAGACTACAAGTACCTAGAAAGTTTTGAAATATTGCGCTGGAAAAGGATGGAGAAGATTATTTGGACCGATCATGTGAGAAATGAAGAAATGTTACAAAGAGTTAAGGAGGAAAGTTTCGTTTCCTTTCGGTTCGCTTCGTTTCGTTTCGTAGCCCTTCCCTCTTCCACCTACTCACATTAGGTGTCGACGTTATTTATTTTCACTTGATCATACTCAGACACACGCCACAGTCGGTAGGACTCCTCTGGACGAGGGATCGGCCCGTCGCAGAGACCTTACCTGGACACAAACACTGTACAAGAGAAAAAATCCATGCCCCTGGTGGGATTCGAACCCACGAACCCAGCAAGCGCTCGGCCGCAGAACCACGCCTTAGACTGCGCGGCCACTGGGATCGGCCAAGGAGGAAAGTAATATCATAAAAGCAATAAAAAGAAGAAAGGCTAACTGGAAAGGTTAGATATTGCATAGGAACTGCATTCTAAAAGACGTTATTGAAGGAAAAATACACTGGACAGGAAGACGAGGAAGAAGACGTAGGCAGCTAGTGGATTACCTTAAGGAAAAACAAAGGTAGTGGAAAGTGCAAGAGGAAGCACTATATCGCACTCTGTTCAGAAGTCCCTTTGAAAGAGGCTGTGGACCTGTCGTAAGACCGACTACGTGATGATAAAAATGAAATAAGTGGAGCAATACCTCTACTCCCTCTGTACGCCTTCAAGACATGGACTGGGACAACTTTACCTTCACCATAAAAATGAAGAGGCCTTCTGTCCACTGCTGCATCCCAGAATAACCACCATGGTTTTATTTCAAAGTTCCCAGGATTCGCCCGCTCGTCCTTCTGATATATTAGTATTAAGATGAAGTTTGGTACAAAGCATCTGTGAAATGATACTGACATAGCAAAAATAAAGAACTCCGAATACCCGTGTCCCAGTGCTGCTTTGTTGTGTTCTTTTAATAACTACCTAACTCCATGGAGTAGAAGCCTACTTGAGCAGCTAACAGTTTCTCAGCTAGTCAACAAATTCCCTGCATTTTATGGAACCCGGAGGTTCATTACCTCATTCACAACAGGCCGCCACCTGTCCCTACCTTGAGACAGCTCAATCCAGTCCATGACCCCATCCCACGTCTTAAAAGACCCATTTTAATATTGTCCTCCCATCTACGCCTGGGTCTCCCAAGTGGTCCCCTTCCCTCAGGTCTCCCCACCAAAATCCTGTATGAACCTCTCTTTTCTCTCATAAATGTCCCGCCCATCTCATTCTTCTCGATTTGATTACCCGAATAATATTTGGTGCTGAATACAGGCCATTAAGTTCCTCGTTATGTAGTCTTCTCTGCTCCCCTGTCGCTGTGTTCTTTTAATACACTCCGGATATTTCAGACGCACCCACGCAAAAGTACGCGGTGTGGGCAAATTGACGATCTCCTTAATGCAGAATGAATGTGTGTATATATGGTTACCAGTGTGTTTTAGAGGGATAGTAAAGGCTTAATATCAAATACAGATGTTGTTTAGAGAGGCTAATTAACCCCCTAAAGACGAAGCACATCTGTTTTATATAAGGACTCAGTGCGTACCGCGCTGTAAACACTCTCCACTTCGGTTATAAAAACCAATCTCTTAATGTTTTATAAGGCAAAAGTTGCTGTTGTTCTGAGATCCGTACAAAACACATAAACGCAATGTGGGCACCACGTAGAATTTTTTAATGTTAAACCTGGTCGTACGTAAAGTTACCGCTAAGCTTTAAAAGGTTAATAACATTGGCACCACTTCTCATCAGCTGTTTTTCGCGTCGAATCTAAGCTTGAACAATTCGCAGCAGAGAGCTCTTTATTCCCTGATAGCTGCGAAGTAATATATGATACCAAATCTCCTTTGTCACTAATCAAATAAATATCACAGAATGAATATCTGAAAGTCTAAAATGTAGCAACTGTCTACTGCTGGAGTGGTGAATGCAGATATTTTAAGTATGTCCAAATTAATATTCAGCACACTTCCCAATTTACTTTCAAATTCTTAATATTTTTCAAAACATAAAAACAGTACCGGCCACTCTTTTACAAATTACTGCATTGGGATTCACAAAGTTTGTAACTAGTTTACATCTGAAATGTACCGAACCGCAAAGAAGAAGAAAGAAAAATAAGAGTGAGTGTCTAAATACTAAGGAATATCCGATATACAATAAATTAACTGCACTAAGATCGCAGAACCTAGAATCTTACGAAATTTTTATATGAAATAAAATACAAGTGGGAAAATCAAACGGAGAATCCAGGAGGGAGTGCTGAGAAACAGGTGTTACGCGGCTGTCAGAACAAACAGCGATTATTTCGCTACCAGCACTAACTTATTGGTATTTGTTAGCGGCACGGACTGTGCTTACTGCGCGGTACGGACTGTGTTTACAGCGAGGTACGAGCTGAATATTTAAATATGAATTATGATAATCTTATACTTTATAATAATTACAACCAAATAAGTTGCCTCAGCGAAAAGAACGCGTAGTTCAGAGTAACTTGGGTTATGTATTCAATATATATATACAGTGTATAACCAGGGCTGTGGAGTCGGTACACAAAAGCTCCGACTCCGACTCCTCGATTTTTAAAACTCCGACTCTGACTCCTTCATAAAAGTTCAATATGTATTAACCTTTTAAAGCCTAGCGGTAACTTTACGTACCAACAGGTTTAACATTAAAAAATTCTAGGTGGTGCCCACATTGCGTTTATGTGTTTTGTACGGATCTCAGAACAAACAGCAACTTTTGCCTTATAAAACATTAAGAGACTGGTTTTTATAACCGAAGTGGAGAGTGTTTACAGCGCGGTACGCACTGAGTCCTTATATAAAACAGATACACTTCGTCTTTAAAGGGTTAATAACGGTAAACGTATAAGACATTTCATCACCACCACGTGAATCATCTGGCCACTGTTTAGACTTAAACCTATATTTAAGTATAAGTCTAATTGTTGCTGTAGCTATCAGGGCTATGGGTTTGGAGTATCTAGATAAGATTTTAGATTGAGTTCGGAGTCGGAGTCGGTACATTTTTACCGACTCCGACTCCGACTCCGACTCTACAGCCCTGCATATAGCTGCGCAGAATGAGAATGCCGTACGTATTCGTTCTGAAAACTAATGGGGAGACAGAGAGAGAAAGACAAAATATAAAATATAAGAATGAGTAGCCCCGTACATACACTGCAGCCGCTGAGTAGCCCAACTCTGTGCTAGTGGCAGATCCTACTAAATCCCCGGCCATCCTCGCGGTTTAACCCCCGAGAAAACAAGTTTAACCTTACACAGCGGGAACCAAGATTACAGAAAGCATAGGCATGACAACAGATGGAATGCTACAGGACGCCTACAAAAATGTGTTGACTTTTGTTACCTGCTTGTCATACTAACTGTGCTATGGCCTGAAATACCGAGAAATCGTTGTTCGATTCCCTGGAGAGGGCAGATGATTTTTCTCCTTCCCGAAACGTCCAGACCGCCTCTGGGGCCCACCAATACACTTGTTCAATGTGTATTTGGACTACTTCTTTAGGGGTAAAGCGGTCCAGGAGTGATGTTGACCTCTCTCATCAACCTAGCGCGGAGGTTAAGAACGGATGGAGTTAACCTCATACATGCGAAGACACCGACGGACTGACAAACATGAAAAAGTTAATAGCCTCGACACCTTTCTTTCTACGTGGTATTTCCTGGCAAAATCTATGACGACAACCTACCACATGTAAACATTTTTTACACAGTTCAACAGTGCTTCATTTGTACAACAGTGTTTTTAATGAGCTTTCAAATATCCAGGCCGGTTTTCTTAACCCTTTAAACGTGAAGCGTATCTGTTTTATATATGGACTCAGTGCGTACCGCGCTGTAAACACTCTCCACTTTGGTTATAAAAAGCAGTCTCTTAATGTTTTATAAGGCAAAAGTTGCTGTTTGTTCTGAGATCCGTACAAAACACATAAACGCAATGTAGGCACCATGTAGAATTTTTTAATGTTAAACCTGGTCGTATGTAAAGTTACCGCTAGGCTTTAAAAGATTAAGTATCTTAAGTGTTTATATTTTTCCCTGAAGATGATGCAAATTCAGCAGTGCCTCATCCGGACAACAGGATTTTAAACTAAAATTTTAAAAAACCACGCTAGGGTTATCTTCAGAGTTTTAAGTGTTCCATTTGTTCCTCTGAAGAAGGTGTGAATTCACACCGAAACATGTAGGGAGTTCTGTGAAGCTTGGCGCACTGTGATTTGAATTGTGTACGAATTGATTCTGATAATATATGTGGGAACATACGTACACGGTATAGACAGATTTAAATTTAATGGATACTTTTCGCAATTATGCAACAAGCGTGAAATTGTGAAGGCGCCTCTTAGCTAATGAATCCTAAAAAAATGTGGCAAAAATTCAAATATCTGGGAACTGCGCTACCAATTCAAAACTGTATGCGCGAGGAAATTAAGAATAAAGTAAATTAAAGGAATGACTGCTCTCGTCCCGTGCCGAATTTTTCGTCTTCCCGTTTACTACCAACAATATGTAGATCAAAATATTTTTCCCCCAGTGCAGCAACATCTCCTAGTGGGCCACGGCATCCTCATTGTCACATACAGACACACCGCACTCGGTAGGACTCCTCTGTACGAGTGATCATCCCGACGCAGGGATCTCCACCTGACAAAACACAACACTCACAAGTGACAGACATCCATGCCCCCGGTGCGATTCGAACCTACAATACCAGCAAGCGAACGGTCGCAGACGCACGCCTCAGAAAGCGCGACCACTGGGATCATATTAACCCTTTAAGACGAAGCGTTCTTTTATATAAGGACTCAGTGCGTACCGCGCTGTAAACACTCTCCGCTTCGGTTATAAAAACCAGTCTCTTAATATTTTATAAGGCAAAAGTTGCTGTTTGTTCTGAGATCCGTACAAAACACATAAACGCAATGTGGGCACCACGTAGAGTTTTTTAGTGTTAGACCGGGTAGTACGTAAAGTTACCGCTAGGCTTTAAAATGTTAAGATATACAGAACTGTAGTTTTGCCTGTGGGGTTGTATGGGTGTGTGACATGATCAGTCACACTGAGGGTGGAACATGGCCTGAGAGTGTTCGATAATAGGGTGCTGAAGAAGATATTTGGGCCTATGTGAAAGTAACAGGGGACTGGAGTAAATTGCATAACGAGGAGCTTCATGCGTTGTATTCCGCACCAAATGTAATATCAAACCAATGTCGGTCAGACGGGTGGAGATGTGGCAAGTACGATGAACGAAAAAAAACGTTTCGGGGAGGAGAATATTGAAACGGATTTTAAGAAACAAGATCGGAGTCTGCGCACTGGCTTGATCTCGTCGTGAGAAAGGGAAATGATGGGTTATCAGTTCTAATTATGTTATAACCTAGTCAAAACAAGCAGGTTATGACAGACCGAATGATTCTTCTGATTGAGGAAGTAAGATAGGCACACAGAATTTTTGTGGCGACACGTACTATAAAATTATGACTTATGATATAGGAATTGAAAAGTATTACAGTGAAACCTCGTTAATCTCGACTATCTGGGAGGAACAGTAGTCCGGATTAGTAAAATTCCGTATTAACAATAATAATAAGAAACAAAGATAATTGCACGAATAAAAAACACACATTACTCAAAACCATGTTATGTGTCACAGTAATTATTATACAGTAAAAGTGGTACATATTTACATTGTTGTAACGGACAGCAATTGTTAGTAAAATACTGCATTTCACAAACTACAAATCGTCTGCGATCGTGTTATAACAGGATGTTCGTGGAGACGTAGTCTTAGGGGAAGTATCGAGCACGGGGTGCCGCATCATCTACCTTTGTTAGAAACCAGCGGTTACTTCAGACTCGGTCGCGCTGGCGATTTATTCTACTATCTTCGGCTCCAAACTAAAAATTTATTTTTCCCGGGAACCCTGTCCGGATTAAGCGAAGTCTGGTTTAACGGGTTCCGGATTAACGAGGTTTTACCTTATTAAAACAAAACTTACGAATATACACTCGTATTTCGGTCATATGGGGTTCAGTGATCTACGTACAAGAAAAGACGGGAGCCTTTTACGTCAAATTTATTGTATAACATGAAACTTAGGACACTAAGCGCAAAGCTTTATGTTTCAGAGGCTTTAGAAATAGCTGGCAGCTGTTATATATTTAGATTCGCGCAGCAGCAATGTTTACAAGTTGGAATCCTCGTTGCGTCTCGTTGCATATATTCATATTTCATACGCTGCAGATCGTCTCTATGACTGCTGATCCCTTAGCAGAAGGCTTTACCTTCTTCTTTCGTTTCAAACTTTGTGTATCACCATGGAAACGTGACAGTGGTGTATAGAATGCTCGGATGCCTCTTTGTACCCCCAAAGTTCCTTATTTCGCGATTCGTTTGCTACGGTACAGCATGCTAGTACACAGTACGTCATAAACAGACGAGTAAACAACTGGCTAACTGAGTCACTATCAAACAAACTAACCCATTAACCTTTTAAAGCCTAGCAGTAACTTTACATACGACCAGGTTTAACATTAAAAAATTCTACGTGGTGCCCACATTGCGTTTATGTGTTTTGTACGGATCTCAGAACAAACAGCAACTTTTGCCTTATAAAATATTAAGAGACTGGTTTTTATAACCGAAGTGGAGAGTGTTTACAGCGCGGTACGGACTGAGTCCTTGCGTAAAACAGATACGCTTCGTCTTTAAAGGGTTAAATCAAATATCAAACCAGTGTAATTTTTGAGGTGCGACTAGACGTCAATACAAGGGAAGAATATCTCCTCGTTTTAAGAAATCAGAAAATAAAACATAAAAGGTAAAAAGTGACACCATATGATATACCATGAAGGCACAGAGAGGCGAATAGAGGTATAGCTCGACTTATTCTTAACCTCGGCGCTAGATACGGGTGGATTTTCAACACCACACACCGGTCGCTTTACGCCAGGAAATAATTCCGGTAACCAGGGAACGGACATCCCGTTTCCATCTTCTGTAAATTATTTTACCCTGAAGATAGAGTTGGTACTGTCCTCTGAAAAGTCCGTATCATTATACCGAACTATACGGCGTCACATACCAGAAGATGTAATCTAATGAGAACTTCAAATCTCACCAACTAATATACAAAAGCTGAAGATTTCCCGTAACAAGCCACTAAGACGCAGAGGGGGGATGTAACGTTGGGCTTCCATTCTCACTTCGACAGTCGGCACAAGTAGGAAGGCAGAATTGTCAGCTCTAGGTGCAGGTCGCGATTTACCCTTAAGGAAATTCCTTGGCACTCATTTCTCTTAAAGGTTGAGTGGGCCCCAGGGCTCCTGAATGCGGACAGAAGGAATACGTCACTTGAAAAAATTTTAAGGACCATACCGGGAATCGCACCCGGAACCTCCCGTCTTTTGGCGCGGTTCCTCAACCAGCTGTGCCACCAACAAACAGGAGAATGAAACTATTTTTACGAGGACCTTCCAATTTGTGTTCTTTGCTATATACTTACTATTATGACTAAATTAACCCTTTAAAGACGAAGCATATCCGTTTTATATAAGGACCCAGTCCGTACCACGCTGTAAACACTCTCCACTTCGGTTATAAAAACCAGTCTCTTAATGTTTTATAAGGCAAAATTGCTGTTTGTTCTGAGATCGGTACAAAACACATAAACGCAATGTGGGCACCACGTAGAATTTTTTAATATTAAACCCGGCCGTATGTCAATTTACCGCTAGGCTTTAAAAGGTTTTAAGGAGACGGAAACTGGTGGGGCATGTAGAGCGCACGGGAGAGGTGGTAAGAGAGGCTGCACAGAGCTAAATAAGCTGACACAGCTTACACAGGTAGACATAGACCACTTTAGCTCCCACAACAAATACAAGACCACATCTTTAATAATGTTTTTGTGTAGTGACATCTGGGAGCAGAGTCTCGAGTTAAGGGTTGGATTGTCCCCGCTCCATTAGGGTAGACGTGACCCTTCAAACAAGCAGCGTCCCATCCCTTGATGGCGTCATTTCCTCCCCTCACCCTCACCCCCACAAATCCTAGCAGACCAATCATATCAGGGCAGTTTTGGCAAAAGGACATAACTACCACTCTGAATCACAATGAGTTATTACTATCAGCAATATCAGTGCAGCGAATGGAACGATGCCAAATCCCAGCGTCTTTTGTTATAGGGCGTTCGGAAACATGTTTGCAATCCAGCATGGCTTCACAGACTGTCGGGTCAAATATGACGATAATGATGATAATAATTAGATTGGTATTTATTAACGTGCAGGCTTAAGAGTACAATTGTCAGTTATGAAGCCAGCACAAAGAAAAAAATACAACGCAGTAACGGTAAAAATACACTAAAACGAAATCACTAAACAAACAAAATATGGCAGTAGTAGTAGTAGTAGTAGTAGTAGTAGTAGTAGTAGTAATAGTAATAGTAGTACGAAATTCTAATGAAAACTGTAGAAATTTCGGCCACTTGAAGATATCAAAATGCATAAAAATTGTGTTTAGAAAACCTGAAGGGAAGCGCCCACTTGGCAAACCTTGGCATAGATGTGAGGATAAAATTAAAATAAATCGTAATGATACAGGGAATGAGGACGGGGATTTGATTCATCTGGCTCAAGACAGGGACCAGTTGCTGGCTGTTGTGAACACTGTAATAAAACTTCGGTTTCAGTACTAAGTGGTAAACATCTTGAGTCAGTTTAGACGACAACTATCAGCTTCTCAGTAAGGACTACGTTCCACGAAGATAAGTAATTCCCTTCTTTTTACTCTTAATTACAGAAAGCAAATCATGTACGATTCCTTTAATGTCAGATTAAATTGTAGCTGAGGTTTATGCATTGTATTACCTATATTCAAGGATAAATTTTTTGAACGCTTGACCCTAAAGCTGAAGGCGCTATGATACTTCCAAACGTCGGTAAATACCTCCCTCTGACACAACGTCACATCCCAGTACGGCATCACAAGAGACATCTAGACAGGACTGCCTAATTAAATTGCACAGACTTAACGGCAGTACCATCTCTTAACCTTTTAAAGCCTAGCGGTAACTTTACGTACCACCAGGTTTAACATTAAAAAATTCTACGTGATGCCCACATTGCGTTTATGTGTTTTGTACGGATCTCAGAACAAACAGCAACTTTTGCCTTATAAAACATTAAGAGATTGGTTTTTATAACCGAAGTGGAGAGTGTTTACAGCGCGGTACGCACTGAGTCCTTATATAAAACAGATACGGTTCGTCTTTAACCTTTTAAAACCTAGTGGTAACTTTACATACGACCAGGTTTAACATTAAAAAATTCTACGTGGTGCCCACATTGCGTTTATGTGTTTTGTACGGATCTCAGAACAAACAGCAACTCTTGCCTTATAAAACATTAAGAGATTGGTTTTTATAACCGAAGTGGAGAGTGTTTACAGCGCGGTACGCACTGAGTCCTTATATAAAACAGATACGGTTCGTCTTTAACCTTTTAAAACCTAGTGGTAACTTTACATACGACCAGGTTTAACATTAAAAAATTCTACGTGGTGCCCACATTGCGTTTATGTGTTTTGTACGGATCTCAGAACAAACAACAACTTTTGCCTTATAAAACATTAAGAGACTGGTTTTTATAACCGAAGTGGAGAGTGTTTACAGCGCGGTACGCACCGAGTCCTTATATAAAACAGATACGCTTCGTCTTTAAAGGAGCAATATTAAAAAATTCTACGTGGTGCCCACATTGCGTTTATGTGTTTTGTACGGATCTCAGAACAAACAGCAACTTTTGCCTTATAAAACATTAAGAGATTGGTTTTTATAACCGAAGTGGAGAGTGTTTACTGCGCGGTACGCACCGAGTCCTTATATAAAACAGATACGCTTCGTCTTTAAAGGAGTAATATTAAAAAATTCTACGTGGTGCCCACATTGTGTTTATGTGTTTTGTACGGATCTCAGAATAAACAGCAACTTTTGCCTTATAAAACATTAAGAGACTTGTTTTTATAACCGAAGTGGAGAGTGTTTACAGCGCGGTACGCAATGAGTCCTTATATAAAACAGATACGCTTTGTCTTTAAAGGGTTAATTTATAACAGCGTAACGTGGACAGTGACAAAGAAAGATAAAAATAGGGTACGGACTGAAGTGGATTCACTTCTGGATATCTCTTTAAGATATTAGAAAACAAACGGAGATGTTTAACTGCAATTATAGAATTTAATGTTATGGAAGCAAATGTATCACATATACAGGGTGCCTGGTGTAACAGCCTAAGAGAATATCATCTTTAGAAAAAGATTAATTGAAGACAAAGAAAGAGACAGAAGGAATGCTGGTGCCGGAACATAGCCGGTTTTCATAATTAACTAATGATGATAAGGGCAGGAAATGTAACTGCCGTAGCACAGAGTAATAAGCATGCCTCCGGCCAGATTATGGAATAGCGTGACATTAAATTGACTAGGGATCACTCAAGAGGTACTGGACCATGCAACGTTGTCCCTGCTCACGCCATGACAGCTTTTAAGTGGTAGTGGCAATAGTTACACGAACCTCGGCGCTACAGAAGACGGGTGGTGACCTTCACGCCCCGGCCGCTTTATCTTCACGGAATAAACCACTGATAACCATTCGGTAGAAAACTGGGTGGATTCCAGAGATGGTCTGTGTGACTTACAGAAGAAATGGCCCCCGTCATATATGCCAGGATTCGAAACCAGAATCGTCCATCCCACGTGAACAAACTCTCCCACCCTCGGACGAATATTTTGACCCAAAAGTAATGAGATTACTGCCAAATATTTATTTGTTAATCTTTTGAACCTTTTTAAGGCAAAATTAACTGCACTTGAGATCCGTCAAGCGTTCAGTGTGAATACTGTACCAAAATCCCTGACCATGTGCTTACCTTGAGCTGAACGTCCCCAAGGTGTAGACAGGCCTAAACATTTTTATCAGGTCGCGTGGAATAATAAATTTATATAAGGGCTTAGTTGCTTTTCTGTATTATCAGACCGGCCACAGCAATGCTACAAACAGAAATACACTACGATGTGATGTTTTCAGAATGAGTAGTACTGACAGTGCTATACAAATATCATATGTGTGTCACTGACACGCTTACATGAAGTCAGTAAAAAGGTACGGGACCAGCAGGCACGATAACCTGACAGCACCAAATCGTAATCGCTAGGACAATTCCCTCGATGTCAGTTTATCGTGCAACACGCTGTATAAGCTATCGGTTTCTTGTGTTCCACTCTGTATAAGCCATAGTTCATCTTTCTCCACATTGTATAAGGTGCCACTTTATTGTGCACCACGCTGCATAAGATATGAGTTTCTCGTGTTTTACTCTGTGGAAAGCCATAGTTAATCTTTCTCCACATTGTATAAGGTGCCAATTTATCGTGCACCATGCTGTATAAGATATCACTTTCTTGTGTTCCACTCTGTGTAAGCCACAGTTCATCTTTCTCCACATTGTATAAGATGCCACTTTATCGTGCACCACGCTGTATAAGCCAGCCACTTTATCGTGCGCCACGCTGTATAAGCCACCATTCTCTCGCGCTTCACCCTGTACAAACCAAGTTAGGTTAATCGCCGTCGTAAAAACGTCTCCATTGGCAATGGGATATTGATTGCGGCCCGTGGGAACACACCGGGTCGTTACGTGTCAGACAAAAGGCGGCCCGCGCTGTGAACGGCATTTGTCTAGCAGTTAGATGGCATCACGTCTAGTGCAGCAGCATGTATGTGAGCATCAATAATGAAAGGACCTCCACCCTCTGTGGATGACATTCTGCGTCTATTAGAGCAGCTGTGCCAATCTGTGACCCGACACTTAACATCAGAATTAGGAATAAGGGTGCAAAGACCATCTTGTGTACCAAATTAACGATACGAGACTTACAAAATTACCGTTTTCTGGTAAGCGACGTCATGTTGTTTTGTCGGATCGCAGAAATGCTTCGGAGGGATCTGCTGCTTACCTCCTCAGAGTAAAAGTGAAATTCTACTGTAGTGCCTCCACACAGAGGGCCGCCATTACGTAGAGGGTAATTTTGTCGAGGAGATAACGCTGGAAGTGGCCGAGAGGGCACCGACTGGATCCACGCTAAACTGGTCGGCTGCCAACAACCGTTTTGTAACACAAATGCAGAATCTGTAACTGATTCTTACGACGTAATGCAGAGGTTTCTCTGTATGTGCAGCCGTCAACCAGCAGTAGGTGGAAGTGGCTTTACACTTTAATCCTGGTAAATCGATCTGTTTGCTATGGCAAGGGATTTACAACCGTGTGGGCTTGTAGCACATTTACTTTAAAATCTGGTTTAAAAATTGGTCTATAACATTTACAAGAAAATAAAGTACAATTTAAACAAGTTTACAAAATTTACAAATTGAAGTTTATGCCACTCAAAAGTAAGTTAACTGCTCGCCCTTTTTGCTAATAAAATTCGTTACCCGCTTTGCTAATAAATTTGGAATTTCTAAACAATCACCAAGATATTAAACCAAAGGTGCTACTTTCCACTAATTAACCTTTTAAAGCCTAGCGGTAACTTTACATACCACTAGGTTTAACATTAAAAAGTTCTACGTGGTGCCCACATTGCGTTTATGTGTTTTGTACGGATCTCAGAACAAACAGCAACTTTTGCCTTATAAAACATTAAGAGACAGGTTTTTATAACCGAAGTGGAGTGTCTACAACGCGGTACGCACTGAGTCCTTATATAAAACAGATACGCTTCGTCTTTAACCTTTTCAAGCCTAGCGGTAACATTACGTACTACCAGGCTTAACTTTAGTCAATTCTCCATGGTGCTCACACTGCGTTTATGTGTTTTTTACTTATCTGGGAACAATATGCTACTCTTACCTGACACGTCATCAAATGATTGGTTTTTTAAACTGAGGTGGAGAGTGTTTACTGCGCGGTACGCACTGAGTCTTTATATTCGACAGAATGCGTTTCGTCTTTAAAGGGTTAATAACCAAAAATAACCGTAAATTCAACACTGCTCACTTAAAATTCAGGCAGCATGTTCCTCTGTAACCCTGGAACTCGAGGTCCAAATCGTCTGATGCCATTTCTTGGACTACATGGAACTTTCTGAGAAGCAACTTGTTGCTTAAGCAATTGAAAAAGATTTTTCTGCTCTTTAAAACAATATATGTTTTAAAAATCCACTTTAAAGAATGCTGATACGTAAAAATCGCTATACACACCGACCGATCCTTGTTAACCCATATTTACATTATTCCCTACAGGTCGAAATTCCCTGTTTAAAGGGATTCCCTGCAAGTGGCATTTCTCTAATCTCAGTTGACCAGATAATTAGGAACCCCCTGTACATAACAGGCTAACACTAGCTGTTTATTTGTATATAGACTAAAACAGTTATAAATAGGAAACAATAACGACAGTAATGAACATGACCTGCACGCATACCTGATTGGTATTTCAGTGCTGCCATGTGCCAAAAGGTGCTGTTTACTACTAGACAGCATAGACGGGTTTCAGCTTTCTTACTGTATAGTACAGATGGGCTTGCCTTCCCTGATGTCAGGTTATTAAAGTCAGGATTTTGTGTATACAGAACATTCTATATTGGCCAAACACTCTGAAATTTAATTTGTTCCATGTCCGTGCACTATATTATACAAAACACTGTGTACTGCTTTGTTTTTGGAGGCGTGAACTCTCCGCTGCCCGGCGGACCGCGGAGAGTTCACGCCTCCAGTACACAGTCAACAGCACATTCTCACTCAACTATGAAGTGCTACCCTAGTGTAACGGTAAGGTAAAGTTCTCCCTGAAGATGACCCAGCATGGTCGAAACATGTAGGAGTGTGTTACGACTGATAATACCACTCTCTTTATGCATTTGTTGGTGATCAGTGTTTTTGAAAGAGTCAGAAAACTAGTGTCACTTCCCGCCCTCCTCCCCCGCGAGTGTCGGCGATCGTCTGAATGGGTTAGCTTAATGCGACAAACCAGCCAACAGGCACTGACACTTAACTGACTGCTTAATTTAACTAATTCAATTTATTATCAACATATTTATCGTACTTCTTTCATTTAAGTATTTAATTCATTCAGTTTATTTAAATAATGTATTTATCTGATTAAATTAATTTATTTATACTTTAACCATTTAATTTATTTGACTCCATTTATTTATTAATTTAATTTTTATTATAGACTTATTTTACATAATTTATGCAGTGTCATTCATAAATTCATTAATTTCTACAACCAATTCACACATTTATTTAATTTATTAATTTATTTTAAGCAGCTAATTAGGTTACGTTAGGTGGTGTTAGGTTGGTTTAGGTTGTTTGCTGTCGGTTGGATAAGTTGTTTGGATCTGGCTTGGTTAGGCTAAACTACGTGAGGTGGGATTGGCTTACTTCAAAGGTTTAAAATAGGTAATTCAAAATGCCACCACAATTACCACTAATATCACCACAGTCAACTTCGCATTCACAAAGGAAAGAATAAAACGTGTAACAAACATCATAACAACGAAATATATAAATAACATTGCCTATCACAAAATAAAATCACGTAAGAGACTGTAATAAAAAAATCTGCTGTCGAAGCAAAAGAATCAAGCCTGGCATGGGATATTGAAAAAGGGACTGCGGTTGTCAGGGTAACGGCACGCAGGGGGAGAAGAGCAATTATCAAAGGCTGGTCCAGGAGCCCGGAATGGGCGGGAGGTCAGAAAATGTTGTATAGTCGGCCTACAAGCTGTGAATCAGTATTGTGTTTATTTCTACTCGTGTACAGGAAAGGGCACAGTTAAAAGCACTTCGCAAACTTTCAAGTGGATTGCACCGAGCAACGTGGAGGGCAGAGGGCTTAATTCGTTATGTCGTTTAATTCTACTCTTTCCATTCTCATGTGTTATCGTATACCTGTAATGCAGAACAGGTTTCCCAAGAGCTCTGGTCGAAATATGGCACTACAATTATAAACACCAATATTAACCCTTCAAAGAGGAAACGTATGTTTTATATAAGGACTCAGTGCGTACCGCGCAGTAAACACTCTCCACTTTGGTTATAAAAACCAGTCTCTTAATGTTTTATAAGGCAAAAGTTGCTGTTTGTTCTGAGATCCGTACAAAACACATAAACGCAATGTGGGCACCACGTAGAATTTTTTTATGTTAAACCTGGTGGTACGTAAAGTTACCGCTAGGCTTTAAAAGGTTAATAAAACTAGCATTAATAAGGCCGAGCCCAGTGGCCGCGCGGTCTAAGGCGTAGGTGTGCGGCAGAGCGCTTGCTGGGATCGTGGGTTCGAATCCCACCGGGGGCCGATCCCTCGTTCAGAGGAGTCCTACCGCCTGTGGTGTGTGTTTCATTGTGATCAAGTGAAAATAAAAACCCTCTACACTTACTGTAAACAAGTACGTAGAAGAGGGAACGACTACCAAACGAAGTATCAACGTAATTAAAAATATATGACACCCATATGTAAAATAAAAGCAAACGGTCTCATAGAATTGTAACAGAGTATCCGTGTAGGTAAGAAACTTTCTTTAAGCTGAAGACAATACCTTGACAGACGCCCATGACGGCTCCTCGATGCGGGTACTGGCAGACGAGGCCTCGCTTCTCGTCACACAGTGTCGTGCCGTCACACTGCTCGCCCTGTTGGCGTGCACAGATGGCGCAGCAGCCACAGCCATCCCGCACAACCGAGACTCCCACTGGACATGTGGGCTGCCGTGACGGGCATTCGCAGGGGTAAGAGCAGTGGGACCGGATCTGAGGTAACAATTCAGTTCAGTTCAACTTCCGTTTATGAACGTGCTAGGTCAACAATCAAACTGATCATGACAGAAACAGCACAATATATAGACACAAATAAAAAAGGACAACGAACTTACATATTAAAGAAACACAAAAAATGCTTTAAATAATTCGTTAGGACACATTTGGGATATATAATTTAAAGTAACAATAAATTTTATTGGGCGTAGTAGTTTTCCTTCTGAAGATGTCAATAATAATATTAATAATAATAATAATAATAATAATAATAATATATTGGTCACAGCACACACACTGCGGAAAGTGCTAATGTAGAAGCACAAAGGAGTTTAATATTGCAGACAGCGCTATATGCACCATTAACAGTACGCGCAGAATAGCTGCGGCACTGTGTACCCTAGAAACGTGGTTTGTTTCAGCTGTATAAGTGTGAATACCCTGCATAAAGGGGATGATAATGATTATGATTATGATGATGACGACAACAACAAATAAGAACTGGGACGTAAGAGGAAGTGTCAGGAATTTGGAGGTTATTATATAGCGAACGGATTCATGACTTGGACTCTTCACCACGTGTTATTACGGTGGTTGCATCAACGAAGACGAAATGGGCATGTAAAACGAAGAGTATAGAATTTGAGATTTAAAAAATAAGACGTTAAATTGTGGCACTCATTGGCAATGATTATAATAAAGACTTCTCGCAGTTTGCTGTAAACACGGTAATAAAATTTCGGGTTCCTTAGTTTCGGGGAATTTCTTGAATTGGTGAGAAACTTCAGTTTCTCAGACTATTTTCAGTGTCGTGAAATTGGTCAGTTATTTGCCCGACTAAATGAGGTGTATCTGGATGAAGATATATATGAATAACAAATCGAAGGACGGCTGGATACATTTCTGCAAGTGGCATCGGAAACAGTGTTGAGAATTTCTGATACAGCAGCTCTGACTTACAGTCTTAGCCCCAGCAGTGAACTACATCTAAGTGCCTTCCATTTAAACAACCCGAATAACCGACAAGAAACTTCCAGGGGTTATGAGGATGCAACAGGTGCTGCATGCGACACCTGCTAGTAGGAACCACAACTAATCACGTTACCGCAACTTGCAACTCAAAGGCAAAATTACAGATACGTTTGTAAACGTAAATTCAAGGAAGAAGCAATGTTTGCACAACACTGTGCTGAGGCCACGGAACTAAATTCCACTTCGAGGTGTTATGCATCGCCTTGCACAATACTTGAACTTCCTTGTACCGCCTTCCAGTCGACACGAGTGCTGGTTGCAAAAGACTTCAGCTGCTTGGCATAGGCCGGAAGAGAGTGGAGGGGAATACAACAGCAATTTTTGCATATTTTATTCATTCTGTACAATCAGACTCAACAAGTCGTTCAACACACGTTTTATCAGCAACAAGTTTCGGCTCATAAGAGAGCCATCTTCAGGCCGTAACAAAGACTGTAAGCTGGAAACCCTAATTGTCGCAGGTAGGAGATTTCTCTCTTTACATTAGTGAATACAACGTAAATGTATATAAACAATTAAAGGATATAACATATTGGACGTAGTTTTTAGTTAGTATATATATGAAACAGTACTAGTGCAAGACGCCGGTGATGACCCCATATATTTTAGGTGCTCAATATATTGTAGAGGTCAAAGCCGGCGAATTACATTGGTAACACTTCATACAGATACCAAGTAAAACCTCTACATTTGATCCCTTGTCACATTTTTTTAAACCAGGAATTTTTAATTGTTTTTTTACGTATTTCTGTAACAACATTGGCAAAATTTTAACGTTTACATTAGCTCTCACACATTACTTAGCTTATATACAAAATTTTTTTTAATTTCTTTAATGTTTATATACATTTGCAATGTACTCACTGACACAAAGGGCGAGATCTCCTGCTTGCAACAACTCGGGTTTCCAGCTTACAGTTTTTGATATGGCCTGATTATGGCTCTTTTATGAGCCGAAAATACTTGGCAATAAAACGTGTGTCAAATTACTATTCGGTCAGATTGTAGAATTAAATAAAACATATACTTATATCAACGCAACCACTTGGGAGACCTAGGCGTAGATGGGAGGATAATATTAAAATGTATCTTCAAAGAAGTGGAATGGGGGCATGGACTCGATTCAGTTGGCTCAGGATAGGGACAGGTGGCGGGGTCTTATGAATGCGGTAATGAACCTCCGGGTTCCATAAAATGAGGTGAATTTCTTGACTAGCTGAGAAACTGTTAGCTTCTCAAGAAGGCCTCTGCTTCATGGAGTTAGTTATACTTATATCAACACGCCAACAGGGATCTCTTACATTAACCCTTTAAAGACGAAGCGTATCTGTTTTATATAAGGACTCAGTGCGTACCGCGCTGTAAGCACTCTCCACTTCGGTTATAATAACCAGTCTCTTAATGTTTTATAAGGCAAAAGTTGCTGTTTGTTCTGAGATCCGTACAAAACGCATAAACGCAATGTGGGCACCACGTAGAATTTTTTAATGTTAAACCTGGCGGTATGTAAAGTTACCGCTAGGCTTTAAAAGGTTAATGAAAGCCGTTTTTGGAAGCATGACAGACATATGAATATACCGTGTGGGCAAAATTCAAAATATTTATATGTTATCAGGTGGTATATACAGTTACTGCTGTTCTTAAAAGATAATGCCTAATTTAAAATATGACCAGCTTTCCCCCCTGTGACTTGTGTAAGCATGAAAAAGCAGAAATATTGTGTGGAAACGAGGTTAAAATCGTGTTACCTTTATTCCAGGCAGTGTCCAGAATTCATTTGCCGTAACCAGTGTGTGTAATTCACTGGCTCTATCAGCGCCGATGCAATGATTAAAGAGGTGACAAATGCAAAACGCATCGCCAGATACAAAGGGAATTACGCACCATTCTGCCGGCCCTTTCAATGAAAAAATAAAAAAAGAAGAAGCTCCGATTTAAAAGCCCTGCTCAATTGAGTCCAGGC
Organism: Coptotermes formosanus; assembly: GCA_013340265.1. Classification (NCBI taxonomy): domain Eukaryota; kingdom Metazoa; phylum Arthropoda; class Insecta; order Blattodea; family Rhinotermitidae; genus Coptotermes; species Coptotermes formosanus. The sequence goes on along the minus strand of BLKM01000913.1, from coordinate 1,260,238 downwards.
GTCGAGAACTGACTGAGGTTCCATGGCTCTTATATAATCTGTTCCTAAAGTGAGAGTTCTCTTAGGGTATATGGGTGTTTCATGACCGCAATCACAAAAGAAATACCGACGGTTAACCTAAATCTGCAGAGACACTACAAGTTATCTGAAAAACTTAACTTTGGTCTCAAAGTGTTTATGCATTCCTGCTATCTACCTGTGCTGAGGCACTGCCCTACAAACCGGAAGGTCGCGGGTTCGATTCCCGATGGTGTCAATGGAATTTTTCATGGGCGTAATCCTTCCGGCCGCACTATGGCCCTGGGGTCGACTCAGCTTCTAACAGAAATGAGAACCAGGAATATTTCCTGCGGGGTAAAGGCAGCCGGTGCGTAGGGCTGACAACCTTACCAACTTCTTGTGCCGACTGTCTAGAAATCTGGCAGCCTCAACGTCCTGGAACCCTCAGGACGTGTCCAGGGCTGTAATGGGCTTGCCTTACCTTTTTTTTACTACTTACCTGTGTTACATTAGCCCTTTAAAGCCCAGTGGTTATTTTATGTACCACCAGGTTTATCATTCAAAGATGATACCTTCTGCTCACACAGCGCGTGTATATATACTGCATGCATCTCGTAACAAACACAACTAAATAACTGGTTTTATAACCGAGAAAGAGTGCGTTTACTGCGCGGTACGAACCAAATCGTCGCCTATAATTGGGGTTAACATTCAACCCTACGAATTTAAATTTACCAAAATTAATGCTTTTGATTTAATATAAAAATAATAAAATGTCTAAATTATGTGCTTTATGGTTAATGAGAATGTGAAATTCCGGGGATCTCATTTCAGGCTACTATTGTCACCATTCTATCCTCTTCTTCATATATTTTCATACCATTCCTACCAGAAGGACGAGCGGGTTAAAACTGGAAACCTTGTAACAAGTGACGTTGTTGGCCCCCCCCCCTCCCCATATACAAGTGGCTCTCATTACTCTTTTGCACTTAACTTTCTTCCTTCTCTCTCTTTTTGTCAGCCTCTCTCAGTCTTTCGAGGGTCAGTGGTCATTAGCCCCGTAGAACTACGTTCACACCTGCATTGTTTCCCACTCTTTTCATACAGGACATTTTTTATGCTTTTGTGTGTCTATGCACAATGACAGCTTTTGTTTATGTTTTTATTCATTTCCTTATTTAACGACGCAGTGGGTCAGCTTCTGTTGTGTACAATGAAGGATGGTTAATGAATCAGAATTTGGGATAAATTTGGTAATAACCAGTCACAATGTAACTTAAAATAAAGGGCTTCGAAAGGGTTCTCACTGGGAATTTTCGTGGTTGTGTTCAGATTCGCTCTTCATTAATTATCTTACAACTTTATATTATACAATGTCCTTTTTATCCTGTCCCCGAGTACGACAGCTTTACCGCATACAAAGCCTGCATCAGCCGAGACGTCCCACAAGAGATTCCGCACACAGGGATAGATACCATAAAAGTGACACCACGTAGTATATGCACATCCTGAGCTGCTGATAAGATTGTTAACGAACAAACAGGCTAATTCAAAGAAGTGCAATTATGCTTGGCGAAATTAGACAATACAGAATTTTCCTCTATATCATGTATCACAGAACACGAAATATTAAAGTGTCCCTGTTCTGAGCCATATAAATGCAGAGTACATCCTCTCAACTCATTTCGTTATTATTCATTTTAATATTATCCTTACATCTGACGCTAGGTTTTCTAAACAGGTTTTCCCACCAGAAACCAATAAGCATTTCTCTCCTCCCCGCTTACGCATGCCACCCCCGCCAATCCCATCTTACTTTATTTGTTCACCGCAATCACGTTTGGCGCCAATTGCCAATTATGACACTTTGAACCAAGCAATTTACTCCTGTTACTCCCCTCTCTGACGTCCACATATTCCCCCCTCACCAGTGTACTGTCGCTTTAAGTACCCGCATATAGATGTACAAATAAATAATTACTTTTTTCATTTAGATGGCTACGTGAATGGCAATGATGAAATGAAGTTTGCGACACCCTGTACAACCACCCGTACAAAGGCAACCCCTTGCAAACTGCAATAATTTGTCATCTCGCAGGCTGAACGATCATATGATTACTTCCACCAGCGTTAATAACAAATATGTTGGCAGCCCTGATGAGTACCAAACCAAGAGCGGTTATGGAGAGATTTCTCGGAGCATAATAATGAGAAGGACAGGGCGGTATAAAACAAGGAGCAGTAAATATTGCTGTAATGAAGAGAAGGGAACCTAACAACCCACACCGATAATGGGACAGTCTGTCCCGTTTTCGTATTTCGGAGTTCACTGGTTCAAGTCTCGATTCCAAAGCAACTTTTCCTCATTAACGCTGTTCGTGATTTTTGTCAGTTTGTACATATATACAGGATAATGCCTCATGTTCGACAACCGCTTCTTTAAAACTATTTTAAAGCATTATTGAATAATAACCATATTATTAGAATCTACGAGAAACTGTGAAATTCAATGAAATTTTAACCTTTTAAAGCCTAGTGGTAACTTTACGTACGACCAGGTTTAACATTAAAAAATTCTACGTGGTGCGCACATTGCGTTTATGTGTTTTGTACGGATCTCAGAACAAACAGCAACTTTTGCCTTATAAAACATTAAGAGACTGGTTTTTATAACCGAAGTGGAGAGTGTTTACAGCGCGGTACGCACTGAGTCCTTATATAAAACAGATACGCTTCGTCTTTAAAGGGTTAATTAACGTACTACACCTCGAAAGAAGTCTTACATAGAGACACGAAAGAAAGGAAAACTCCACATAAAATAAAAAGAAGACCAATTGCATTGGTCACATCTTGCGTTGGGACTGCATCCTGAAACACGTTATTGAAGGAAAGATGGAACGGATGAGACGAGGTTATAACGTCATGAAAAGGACTGAATATTTTGTGTCGTTATAACCGAGTGGCTTTATAACCAAGAAGTATAATATTAAGGTCAACAGTACGGAATTAATTGGTAACACAGAATATCTAACGCTATATACAAGGTGTCGCATAAACCGTTGTCGTTATAACCGGGTTAGACTGTATTTATATAATTTTTACTTCAAACGACTTGCGGATGCCACAAAACTTCAGTATTATTCTTTTGGCCAGCGTAGGTGTGTGTTTCAGGCCCTTGTTCTAGGCTTAAACTGAGAAATAACATCAATTGTGTTCTTAAATAAATAAGTAACGCAGCTGTTATTCGAAGGAGATACGTCTAAAACATTATTAACAAATTTCAACTCTTAAAAAAGCACTCAGTGAACAGACACGCACTGGGAACACAGTGGTCTAGAGTTGCGACATGGATTCGCCACTGACACATCAGACGGATAACCGATGACAGTACATTCTGCGTCAGTCAGTACACTCACAGTCATTGCTTCATTACTATTTAACTCCGCAATCCACTCTGTTCAGTTACAGGGGAGAGCCGGGCAAAATATGCCAGTTGGTTGAAAGCAGATTAGGGAAGGGCTGAGAAAATAACGAAAAAACCACTTTTAAGCCTATTCATCAGATGCGGTCCCAGTGGCCGCGCGGTCTAAGGCGTAGGTATGCTGCCGAGAACTTGCTGGAATCGTTGGTTCAAATCCCACCGGGGGCATGGATGTTTGCCTTGTACAGTGTTTGTGTTGTCAGGTAGAGGTGTCTGCGGCGGGCCGATCCCCCGTCCAGAGGAGTTCTACCGACTGTGGTGTGTGTCTGAGTGTGATCAAGTGAAATCACAAAACCCTTGACACCTGCTGTGAACAAATAGGTAGAAGAGCGAAGGATTAAGTGAAGTAACAGAGGAAGAAAGTTTGTCTGAAACGTCGGTACATCTATATCGATCTGTGTTTGTACCAGTCTACATGGCATTGCATTCCAAAACACGGTTACCGTCAATCGCTAACTCATTCGGTATTCGAACTGGGACATCCACAATAAAAGCACGCGTTATTAGCACTACGCTATCCTGCTCAGGAATGTCTTACAGTCTCAAATCACTTGGTATATCATTACACAACGTTACATTTTGGGAAGTTGTATTTAGCTTTGTTTCACTGTTTCATGAAGCGGTCTGCCCCCCACACACTTGTGTATTCCCTACAGCAGCACACCATCCTCTAGAGATCTAATTTGTTAGCGAAAATTTCGGATCACAAAGAGATGAACTCACACTGCATATTTTAAAACACATGGCTCAAATAATGAAAGACACTCATGTGCCGAAAAACCCTTCTCTATTCAAAACAACGAGTCTGTTGAGGATATCAGGTAGGCCTTAGGATATTCTTTCTCTTAACTAATTCCATGGAACATAATTAACTGACCAATTAACTAACTTTTCCGTAGCTGGAGTCGTACCAAAGAATCGGTCCAGGTCCGAGGTTTCTCCATATGTTTCGTAACATCATACTTTTTTACGGTGAGGAATTGCTAGCACCTCACCCAACCACCAGGCTGGAGGACCACCCCTTGTCGGCTGTCCGCGACTGCTTATTCAATACATTTGCAGCTACCCTCCATAACTGGAGGCCATTTCTCCATCCGCAACCCAAGGACGCGCCATGCCATTGCGACAGGGACCCAGTTAACAGGGTGACAGGGACCCACTTAACAGGGTGACAGGGACTCAACAGGGTGACAGGGACCCACTTAACAGGGTGGCAGGGGCCCACTTAACACGGGGACAGGGACCCACTTAACAGGGATGGAACATAATTATTCTTCATAAACTATCAGTTGCTCAAATATTTACGAAATTTCATTGCCGTGCTTATAATATCCCTCCATTAGTCACTAGCCTCAGCCAGTTTAATCCAGTCCTCACCCTCCGATTCTAGAACTTTAAAATCCAGATATATGTGATATCCGTCCCTCTACTATTATATTTTGCAAGTAAACTACTTTCCTCACATTTTCCAACCAAATCCTTGTAAGCATTTCTCTTCTTTCCAATTCCAGCTCCCTCCCATAAGCCTATTTTTTTTTAGCAAGCTCCTTATTAAGAAATTTTCTACAGGTTTCCGTTACTTCCCCATTTTGGGTCCAAATTCCCTTACGTAAAATATTTTTGGAGTCAAACGAGAAATTCTGGGAAGAATTAATGAGATTACTTCTCGTTACACGCGTCCGTCCGTGTAAAGTGGATAACGCAAACAGCGAACCAACAATCACACACATGAGTAACGTACAAACGTTCACAGTTTCCTCGAATAAGCAACGACCTTGTTGTATGGATCGCTGAATATAATATTGACTTGATAATCTGTCACTTCGTTCATTGGGATCTACCGTAACCACTGAAAGCTGGATTTTGACGTCACTCGCAAACCAAGCTCTATCGTAACCATAGAAACTCTGTCCCCTACTGAAAGCGAGGTTGTGGCGTCACTAAAAACAAACTCTGCCATAACTACCGCCCTACTGTGCCTGGGTTTTGACATCAATCACACACAAAGCTCTAAAATAACCACACAGACCTTGTCCCTCATTCAAATAAGGATTGTGACGCCACTCACAAGATAAGATCTGTCGTAACGGTGGAAACACGGATGTGACTCAGTCACTCAACCAATCAGTATGCTAATCACACAAAGGCCTCACACTCATATAAAAGCTGATGCACAAAATCTCTGCCTTTTACTTGTCAGAAAGAACACCTTCGTATTCGTATTAGTGTCTAACAAGCAGTATGCAGTCTACACAGATCCCCATTCCTAGACACTAGTATCACTATTAGTATTAACCTTTTCAAGCCTAGCAGTAACTTTACATACTACCAGGTTTAACATTAACAAATTCTACGTGGTGCCCACATTGCGTTTATGTGTTTTGTACGAATCTCAGAACAAACAGCAACTTTTGCCTTATAAACATTAAGAGATTGCTCTTTATAACCGAAGTGGACAGTGTTTACAGCGCGGTACGCACTGAGTCCTTGTATAAAACAGATACGCTTCGTCTTTAAAGGGTTAATTACTGTTGTTGTTGTTGTTGTTGTTGTTGTTGTTGCTGCTGCTGCTGCTGCTGCTGCTGCTGCTGTTGTTGTTGTCGATGTTGTCGTCTTGGATAACTCACTGATTCAAAGCAGATTCTATATACCTTAATTTTGGAGGATAAAACATCAAACATTTTACTGAAAATCAATAATTTATACAATATTTATGGTCTATCTCCCCACCACAAGTCTCCCGCCATTAAATCCCCGGACCTCAATACAGTTAATTCTAAACGCCACTTTAGAACGCCTATGAATTTTCATACCATCTACGTAACATAAATAGAGTTAAGAGGATAAAATTGGACAACAGATCTGAAATTTCTATATACCAAATCAGGAAAGATAATACAGCAGAAGGAGTGGAGAGCAGGGGATGGGGATCATAGGGAAGTTTAAAGCGGATAGATGGAGACAGACGTACGAAAACCATGTATTATAATTTGACCCCACTAGGACATTTAAAGAGGTGACGTCCGCTAAGGAACTGTGGAAAATAAATGGACAAAGCATGAACAGAAGACGTATGTGTAACACAGGCATAAGCGGCGGATGAGGACGGCTGCTACACTACTGCCACAAACACCGCCGCCGCCACCACACTTACGTACTGCAAATACTATCCTAGATACTTAGCGTATGAATATAATTCCTATTCAAAAAGTAGAATTTTAGAACTTGTTTTCGGCGTCTTCGAAAAACGTGCGAAAAACAATTATTAGCTTCGTCATTTATCTATGTCTGTCTGTCTGTTAGTCTGTCTGTCGGTCTGTCTGTCTGTCTGTCTGTCTGTTGGTATGTCTGTCTGTCTTTCTATTTTTGTCTAAGATGTACAGACCGAGGTTGTAGGCACACTTTTTATAAATGAGTTGAGGTTGAAGAAGCAGTTGAGCACAGAGTATCGACAGTAATCGATTTTAACAAAGCTTTAAGACCTATCGACTCTCAACCTCATCGCTCACGATATGTCGATGACGGACTGTAAATATGTTGCTAAGGTTGGAGAAATTCTACAAAGAGAGAGAGAGAGAGAGAGAGAGAGAGTGTGTGTGTGTGTGTGTGTGTGTGTGTGAAAATTGTCCTTGTCTTTTATGAAAACTGTTCATGAATTTAATATCTAGCAACAACGTCACAGCGGACGTACCAGAAGTGCTACACTCTGTGGCTATTTCCAACCTTCTTAACCTTTTAAAGCCTAGCGGTAACTTTACATACCACAAGGTTTAACATTAAAAAATTCTACGTGGTGCCCACATTGCGTTTATGTGTTTTGTACGGATCTCTGAACAAGCAGCAACTTTTGCCTTATAAAACATTAAGAGACTGGTTTTTATAACCGAAGTGGAGAGTGTTTACAGCGCGGTACGCACTGAGTCCTTATATAAAACAGATACGCTTCGTCTTTAAAGGGTTAATGTCCACTCTTATCGTAGCTGACTTGAATATGGCTCGACAGCCTCGCACCACACAGGCAGCCGTAGCTAGACTCATCAGAGACAGCCGTATTAGACTCAGCACAGAAACAGCCGTAGCTAGACTCAGCACACAGACAGCCGTAGCTAGACTCAACACAGAGACAGCCGTAGCTAGACTCAGCACACAGACAGCCGTAGCTAGACTCAGCACACAGACAGCCGTAGCTAGACTCAGCACACAGACAGCCGTAGCTAGACTCTAACACACAGACAGCCGTACCTAGACTCAGCACCTCCATTTACCTCTCCGAACAATCCGTCAACTGTAAGGAATATTACAGTTTGTTTCTACTACAGACCCTGTTGCTTCAACCCTGGACTCATGCTAATGACCAGCCAAATCCACTCACCGGTCACACTACGTTTGCTTTAGCTTCAATTACACAAAACAGCCCGCTCTCTTTATTTGTTTATTATTGAAGCCCATTGTGTTGAAGTGGGCAGTGCGAAGAGGCTGGATTTGTACTCTGATACAGCGGAGCTCTATGCTGACACACCGCAGCCACAGGGGCTTAGCCATGGGCTTTTTACATCCACAGAACAGGGGTCAACAAAATGCCGAGCCACAAAATGCTCAGAATACTTCAGTCTGGTCGATCCCAGCGGAGGCACGGATATCTGTCCGTTGTGAGCGTTTGTGTTATCAGGTAGAGGTCTCTGTGACGGGCCGATCCCTCGTCCAGAGAAGTCCTTCCGACTGTGGCGTGTGTCTGAGCGTGATCAAGTGAAAATAACATCGACACGTACTGTGAGTGGGTTGAAGAGGGAAGGACTGCGAAACGAAACGAATATTTCAGTCTGAAGACAATGAAATCTTACAAAATTCAAAGCACTCAACAAATAAACTGAACATTTACATCCCCTTCATTTATATGGACTCAAATTCCGACGTGCCGAAAACAAATTCTGTTTCCCTCACCCGAGCCTCATACGGCAGCCTAAGTAAAACAAACTTGGCAATGAATTAGCGTAATGGAGTCCAACTACAATCGGCTATGGTCTGGTTACTGGTAACTAATGGCTGTGGTCGGTCACTCGCCCTCCAGTTGACCCGTGTGTCCTGCATGTCCTACCCATCTAACACTTTTTTATTTGATTAGCCTCATAAGGGAAAACCTGAGGCATAGGCCCGCTGTGAAGACCTGGGAATATGGGATATACGAACTGAATATATATCGATATATATATGTATATGTGTGTATGTATATATATGATTAACCCTTTAAAGAAGAAGCGTATCTCTTTTATATAAGGACTCAGTGCGTACCGCGCTGTAAACACTCTCCACTTCGGTTATAAAAACCAGTCTCTTAATGTTTTATAAGGCAAAAGTTGCTGTTTGTTCTGAGATCCGTACAAAACACATAACCGCAATGTGGGCACCACGTAGAATTTTTTAATGTTAAACCTGGTGGTACGTAAAGCTACCGCTAGGCTTTAAAAGGCTAAAGGTCCATTACTGCTTCCTTCCTTAGTGACTAAGGAAAATCACGATAACTTAGGTCGGAATGCCCGGTGCTCCTGCCGAATTTTTTTACCAAATACCTCCCGAAGGAAGGAACAAAATGTGCACTGGATAAAGAACGGAAAGTAAAGACAGGTATGATAAGCAGAAAGAGGAATGCGATAGAGAGAACAAAGGAATAAGTAAAGAAACAAAAACGAACAACACAGAAGTTAACGGAAGCATGGCAACATCCGTGTAAACCTTACAGTCTGCAGCGTCGCCACTACAGATAAAGTCAGCCACGTAAGCAAAAGGTTCAACCGACATTGCAACTGAAACCTGCGGTGATTCTGCTTACCAGGTGGTAATATCGTCATTGTACCATTTATCACCGCCAGAGCGTGTGACAGTTGCTGGCTAACATTTGTCATCTGTTTCAATTAATGCAGAGACTTGGAAATTCGATCCCAGATGCTAATTCAATCACGTTACATACACAATGCCACGGCTGGCAGCTTGAGGTAAGCGTGTCTGTCCGTCTATACTGCTTACTATGCAATTACTGCCATCTGCGTAAGGAGAAAAGTGACGTAGTCCGGAGCGAGGATGAGATTAACAATAAATAGTAGTTAAGAGAGGGAAAGTTAATATTGTACACATGATAAGCACCACGACATGATGACATATGGGGGGAATGGAAGCGTAGGTTCACGCATTCTTAATCTGAGCAGGGAATGAAAGTGAGAGACTGGGTTCACACCCGGTATCTCATGGTTATGAGGCTGGATGGACTGGACGCTGTGAAGAAAAATTTTCTCTCGTCCGGGAATGGAACTCATGTTCCTTGGTCGTCAATTTTGACTAATTACTATACTCAGCGATAGTATTTAAATTTTTAGTAAACAAATAGGATGGAAAGGTGTGGATTGGAATAATCTGGCTCAGGCCCTAGTGGTGTGATTCCGTGAACAAGGAAATAAATCTTCAGGTTACATACAGGATGGAGAATTTCTCGAATAATTGAGCAACTACGAGTTTCTGAAAAATGTACGTCTACAGCTGAGTAGGGAAATTAATATATACGAAAAAAGTAGGAAACATGATGTGATAATAAAGCTTTGGAAAGAATAACGAGAGGCAAATCAAAACATATGAGTGTTAAATAATATAAGAAGAAACAGAGGTTAAAACAGACGGGAGAAATAAAGAGGACATGGGAAGAAGAAAAATTGAGGGGGTAAGACTGTGGAAAGCAGAAAAAAAAAGAATAACGAAGAGTAACAGCAGAAAAGAGAAAGAGTGCAGCGAAAAAATAAATGCATAAACAAACAATGTAACTGCTTACGTTGCATGCAGATGCAGACAGCTGGCAGGGCGTATGGGCACATAATTAATAAAACAGTAACTTACAATGACTGGACACTATCAAAGCACAGCAGAAAATAAAATGTTATAAAACTGATAAAGCCAAAAAATATAGGAGACAGAAGGGAAGGTGCAACTGTAACAAATAAGCAATCGCCCAACAGACGACAAATTTGGGTTGAAAGACGCATATTTCTATAAACTGCTCAACATGATAGACGCTGTATGATAAGAAATGCTAGAGGTAATCCAGAAAATGTCACGACGTTAAAATCGAAACCATAAACGAACATTAAATAAATAAAGAAAAAATACATTGAGAATAGAGGAATGGACGAAAAATAAAGACATCAAAGCAATTTAATTATCCGTTCTCTTTACTCACCGTCACACCTTCCCACCCAAGCTGGCACGCACGCACGCACTCACTCACTCACTCACTCACTCACTCACTCACTCACTCACTCACTCACTCACTCACTCACGCGCGCACGCACACACACACACACACACCTTCTATTTGTCTACATAAGCTGCTTTACTCATTTCATACGATAAAACTGTTTCATACACACGGCGCCAGGTAGCAGCACGTAACGGCTTGTCCTCATCCATCAACAGAAAGGACGGACGCAGCTGTCCAAAGGAATTAGCATATCCGTTGTTACGATGCACGGAAGTAACCCCATCCCCCGCCAATGGAGCCATCACTACCTGCCCCCCCCCCCCCCCCGAACCAGGACACCCGCAGGGAATATACAATGGCGTTTTCAGAATTCGCTGTACCAGTTTGATACAAACCTGAGTACTCTAATCGGAAGTAGCAGTGTGTGCAGTACATACTGTGGCAGCTTAAATCGAGACACAGCCCCAACTCAGAAATCCGCACGGTTCCCATGCCAATATTGGCAATGATGAATGAAGAAACAAACTTAAAATTTCCATTAGTGAGTTCACTTTTGGTGGTACGATGTTAATACCGAATTCCATAAATATCACTCAGATGGTTCAATACTCACAAGATTAGGCACACATATTAACCTTTTAAAGCCTAGCGGTAACTTTACTTGCCACCAGGTTTAACATTAAAAAATTCTACGTGGTGCCCACATTGCGTTTATGTGTTTCGTACGGATCTCAGAACAAAGAGCAACTTTTGCCTTACAAAACATTAAGAGATTGGTTCTTATAACCGAAGTGGAGAGTGTTTACAGCGCGGTACGCACTGAGTCCTTATATAAAACAGATACGCTTCTTCTTTAAAGGGTTAACCATATATATACATATACACACATACATATATATATATATAGATATATATTCAGTTCGTATATCCCATATGACACCCTTTGCTTCAAAGAGAAATACCAATTAGTTAATGCAGTACGGCGAAAGGATAGCTGTTTGCTGAGAAAATCACAGGAGACACATAAGGGCAATGTGTGGGCACAGCGTATGGCTTTTGGCGTTTATAATGTTCCTATATGCACAACGGGATGGCTCATATTAGAATGTTAGTTTTTACCTTGGCTGTAACTAACCACGAGGGTTAGAAGTACGAATAAAAAACAAAGTACGATTTAAAGATTCAAAACACCTGCCCAGTTTCCCAAATTAAAAACAAACTGTCGATATGCAAACAGTAAATCGAAGATCATTGAGAACGACTACTTTTCCCCGGGAATAAAGCGGTCAGGGCTTGAAGCTGACCGCTCACCTACATTTAGTGTTTGTGTTAATAAAGCTTATGGTATTGTTTCACTCCTCACACGATTCAGTGTTGTTGGGTTAAATTAAGCCTCATAAAGATGGTATTTAACCTACACCATACTTAAAGAAAAAGCTCGTACCGCGCACTAAACACACTGTCTCGGTTACAAAAACCAATCAGTTAATGCTGTATAGTGAAATAATCGCTGTTTGTTCTGAGATCCACACAAAACACATAAATACACTGCGTGGGCAGAACGTAGAATTATATTTAAAGATTCAGTCCGTACAGCGCAGTAAACACACTCCGTCTCGGTTATAAAAACCAGTCAGTTAATGCTGTATAGGGAAATAATCGCTGTTTGTTCTGAGATCCACACAAAACACATAAATATACTGTGTGGGCAGAACGTAAAGTTTCTTTAAGTTAGAGTGTGTGGTAAATATAGTTACCACTGGACTGTAAAAGACTAATATCAAACAAGATTTTACGTTACTTTACAGTTACCTTCTTCTGGGACGTGACGCGGTTTATTCTGGTAAAATTCCACAGACTTTTTAAATAAAAGCACCGCCTACATATTTATTATAGTACGTTCCTCCGAAACATCGCTAAATTTCTATAAGACTGCATGATATCACATGCCAGTATATTGTGATACTCATAGTGACCGCCTTCTGAAGATTAAACTTCACACAGCTTAATTTCTTTGCAATTAGAATTAACAGTTCGCGCAAGATCCTTCTGCAGTTGCAAAGACGAAGCGAGCAAGGTATATGAGCTGACGAAATTGCTTAAGAAAAGGGAGATCAGAACGAAATTGATCATAAGAAAAGTTCCATTTGTCTCCTTCAGAATAAGAAAGGTCTGTAGTATTTACAATATTATTTCCTGGTAGGTTACTTTGTGTTTCAGCCGGAAGACTGTAGAGTGTGCTGCAAGCAAAATGGGAGAAAAAATGACAACAGAAAAGCGCAACGCAGTCTCAAGACAAAATATCGGAAGTCAAGAGATATAAAAAAAGAACAAAACAGAGGACAGATAAAACAAGCGGAAATTACTCTGGGACGAGAAACATTAAAATTACCTTTCTCTCTGTCTAAAAACAAGTTCCTTCTCTGAATTTACCACCTTTTCCCTTCCATTTTGAAAATTACACCTAAATAATGGCGACACGTTGATCTAACCGAAGAGGTGTACTTCTGAATTACAACTACGACTCAAATGAAAATGAATGGAGTCGTTAAATCATACACAACAGCAAAATGCTTCGAGCAAATTATGACGTCTCTAACACAGCAGCGTGACAAACAAACAAAAAAAAATTACTCCCCCCGCCCTCCCCGCACACCGAATAGTTCCAGTGTTACTAAACATCCTCCAACAAATACAGATTTTCCTTGAATTCCTTGATCCTGAAGATTCAGGTATTACATCCTCACAATCGCCTTTAACGACGTACCAGTGGACGCACTCTCTAATTCCATTAACACCTGAATCTGCATCAACACCACTGTGACATTTTCAAATCCCGCAAACAGAAAACGAGACGGTAATTATCTTCCGCTGAGATGCGGCGTGGGTCGATTGGAAGGATCGCAGTGCCTTCATCTTCAGGGTCAAATAGCCCCAAAACAGTGATTTTCTTTGTGTTTTATCTGCGTTATTAACGTGAGTAAAACAACATCAAAGTGACCCTTGGACACGACAACCCGCTCTGCATAAAAATCTCTTTTGTCCTTTTACCCATTTAGAGTCTAACTCTGTCACATCATCATCAAAGGGCCTGGCTATTTTGTGTCTTTATAAACGAGTGCTGTTCTAACTGGAGAGTACCATGTTATGGTTAACAGTGAGGAATTAATTGGTACCACAGAATATCTCACGTTATAGGTGAGATGTCGCGTACACCGATGTCGTTATAACCGGGTTCTACTGTATGCATTCTGAAGGTATATATGGAATGGAGGTATATCTCCAATCATTCTTAGCCTCGGTACTAGACGCAGTGGTCACATTTGAGATGCGATGGCCTTAACCCTGGAGAAGGAGCCACCAGTACTGACCGTGTAGGGGCGTGGATGTGATCCACATTTGATCTATGTGTTTTTGAGGAGAAAAATCTTTTACCTTTGGTTGGATGTGAAAACCGATTCCTTGGTTGTCCAGCCAGTAGCCTAGTCACTACACCTGCCTTAATACTGAAGACTTAATTGGTAAATTTGTGTAATTAACCCTTTAAAGACCAAGCGTATCTGTTTTACATAAGAACTCAGTGCGTACCGCGCTGTAAACACTCTCCACTTCGGTTATAAAAACCAGTCTCTTAATGTTTTATAAGGCAAAAGTTGCTGTTTGTTCTGAGATCCGTACAAAACACATAAACGCAATGTGGGCACCACGTAGAATTTTTTAATGTTAAACCTGGCGGTACGTAAAGTTACCGCTAGGCTTTAAAAGGTTAAATGGTCTGAAACTGCTAAAACTAAAAATCCGAAACCACTCAATACGTCTGCAGTGAATACCATGCAGTTTCCATAGCCAACAGCAGTACTCCGTCTGGCACGGTACGGTCCGTTTCGACGCGGCCCACTTGGTACTGACCCTCATACTAGGGCCTTGTGCTTCACTCCTCAGCCCAACAAAAGCAATATCACCACGCCGAATCCTCCGTGTCTCCCAACCGGCTATTCAATCTCGAACATTTCCAGATCTCCTTAGGGAATAAACCAAGGAGGCGATGCTACGATCGATACTGGATGAAGATGGGCAAGCTTGCACACACCTGCACACCCCACGAGACACACATCACCCTGGAATGTGCCATGACAGCCAACACGTATCACATGTAGACCCATCTTGTGGGATCAACACCGGGCCCAGCACACGGACGTGTGGAATGTGTCTGTGCGTGTATGTAGCTACGTATGTGTGTATGGACGTCTGTGTGTGAATACGTGTGTAATAAGTGAGTGAATATATGCGAACAGATTGCTGTTTTTCAGTATGTGACGCCGTGTAGTTTGGTAGAATTTTACGGACAGTTTATAAAATTCTGCTGCCTCAATCAGCAGGTTATTCTGAAACGTCGGTAAGCTTCTGACAGGCTACGCGGCGTCACATCCCCCAAGCCACCAAACTGCAGTCACTGATATGAGAAATTTAAATCTCATTTATCTCTCTTGCCTCGCGCCCGTCCTTCCAGGCACGTATATAGCAGGCTTACATCCACAAACTCCTCGTCATTTCGCTTGACAACCTTCAGCGCGGGTCTCACAACAATTACAGTCCTCCTACCTCAGTCACGTGATTACAGCTGCTACGTAAGCAGACAAATACTGGCACCTCCACCGCTCTGAATGCAGAAACACACTGATCTACTCGTACACGATTTCGCGCACGCTGCCAAAGTGTGCCGTCAGCCTAGGATCGCTAACATTACCTGCGCCTGAAGTTGGAGACTTTATGGAATTAATCTTTTTGTACCTTATATCTACATGGCCGCCTCAATCCCTCCCCTGTATGTGGGTGCCTGGTCACCCTCACGCCCGCACTACTTTAGTCCATGGGAAGAGCCCCTCCTACGGATTTGACAAAAGGGCCTGTGGGTCCCACAGCTGTACAGAAGAGACAAATGTCTGTCCCTATCGGAACCGTACACTACTCTCCAAAAGTGCAGTCGCTAGCCTTTGTTACTAAACTCACTGAGCTATTTTGGCTCCTTCTACAAAGACAGCCCTTCAAAAACTGAAAGGTGGAATTTAAAAGCTTGAAGCCTTGTTCGGAATTTGAACCCCGGCAATTCAGGGCAGACACACAGTGCCCAGCTATTCTAAACAACACGACGCTACAGCTTCCCGCCACCTCGCATAGCTGTGTCAGTCCGTCCGTAAACGGGAATGTCGGAACGCTAGTCACGTCAGACATCTGGACTGCCCAGCCTGATGCGTCGTCCAGTGGCGGCTGGTGTCAATCGACAGGAGAAAAAATGGATTCGTGTCACTCTGTACTAACCAACCAATACTTGAGGCGTTACCACATAATGCTCCGTAAATAAACCAAAAACATTGATATGAAATTTAAGACTGCACTGATTGATTCAGTATTGGAAAAATTCTGTCCTAAAATTCACGTTTCTTCATTCTTTATTTCACATTTAGCACCTTGAAATTAATCTCATTAGTATGTAAAATCGCCTATCCCAGTGGCCACGCGGTCTAAGGCATGGGTCTATGGCCGTTCGCTTGCTGGGATTGCGGGTTCGAATCCCACCAGGTGGCATGGACGTCTGTCTCTTGTGAGTGTTGTGTTGTCAGGTAGAGGTCTCTGCCTCGGGCTGATCACTCGTCCAGAGGAGCCCTACTGAGTGTAGTGTGTGTCTGAGTGTGATCGCGAAGCCTCGATAACGAGGAGGCCCTGGCCCACTGGGGGCTGTTGCGCCATGGAGAAAAAAATACGTAAAATATCAGTTCCTACCTCACAGTAAACACTCCGACTCTAACACAAAGCTCTGTCCGTCAGTGCCGTTTAGGGAAATAACCCATTTATTGTAGGAATTATATGAAATACATAAATATATTGCGTCGACCAAATAAAGAATTTATAAATATTAAAATCAGGTAGTGCGCACAGTTACCACTCTCCCTTAGAATGTTTGACATGTACGTATATTATATGGCGTGGAATGGCAAGACAGTAGGAATATGGAAGAATGTGAAAGAAAGCGAATTTCGAGGGACGCTGACGAGATTTGGGTTGTGTACCGCTCGAATGCAAACCGCTGAGGTACCTCGGGGCTGTGTGGAATATGGCGAACAGATCCCGTTTTTAAGAAACACAAACACAATACGCGTCTTGTCCCGGTGTACAGTTGCTTCCATATATATAAACACACACACACACACACACACATATACGCAGTGTACTCTCAATTATCCGGTTGGCGGATTATCCGCGCACGATTGTAAGTCGCTAATGTCTAGTGACGAAGCTGGAAAGTAACGTGATTTAGCTTTCAGTGCCGAAAAATTCCTCGATACAAAAAAATTCACAGACTATTTAGGTAAAAAATATGCAAAAGCTATATATGTATTAAGTATGTAATAAATTTCACTTCTGTATTTTGTTTGTGGGTCAGTAAATTAGATACATTTTTTGGACCATCTGTGTTTCCCAAATACCCGTGCACACCCTCCCCACCACTGTCCCGAATAATCCAGAGTACACTCTATATACATACGTGTGTGTGGGTGGGTGTGTGTGTGTGTGTGTATGTGTGCAAATGTATTCGCTAAAAATTTAAAGACAAAAGGATCCTCCCATTGCGAAATACAATTTTTTGGTGTAACTAAAAGGAAATACCAGCAACACTAATTCCAATTACACCCAAAACTGTACCGCAGTAGTTGCACATCGCTCCTAAACAACCGTGGTTACCGCACATATCGGTAAGAGAACGGGTTAAACTTAACACTGTCCTCATGTCTTCTCTGTTATCCCGGAAATAGGAAACAGAAGAGTTACATTTTACATAAATCGCTATTAGATATACAGTCATTAGATAAGGAAAGTCGCAATGAATATACATACAAACACAGTCACTTGGCACTCGATGTTTGACATGTTTCCTATATTGTAACGTAACTCTTGCAACACCCTGTATATATTTATACAGGATATACATATTTTATTGGGACACTATCAGCACTTCTATTAACCTATATTTTTGTTTTCATTAAGCTGCCATTTGTGGCATTTCATGCTAAATTCATTTCCACGTATTGATTTTGAATTTATCACATCGTTTACGATATAAAATAATCATTGTAGCTTAACCAACCCTAAATCAGCTTAGTCAGCCAAGCTGAGTTCTTTTCCCTTTACAATGGATAAAGCAGACGCCGCCCCTGATAAACTCGCCTCCACTTCAAACCAATCTATCAGCTACATGCAGCAGCTGTTTGGCATTTATAAGACCGAGATGTTACCGCTCGAGCAAGCCCAACGGCATGCAGTAGCCCCTGGGACAGGGGATGATTTATTTGTTAATGATACTTTCTAACTGAGCGCCTCCCCTCGTCTTTACAATTCGACTTTTTTCTGTACATCTCGGGATGAACCAGTGACAAGGAAAAAATGGAAAATAAATTACTGTTCTCTGTTTCTTGATCTTGTTCCTAGCGAGTTGAAATCGGAGCTGATATGTTTTAACATTTATACTGCGGTGTCATACCCATCCAAGATTGATCGCCATATTGGAAACATCCATCACCGCTTATACGTGGTCAATGCTTTCGATTACAAAAGAAGTAAATTTTCGAAATTTTTGTTAACTGAGAAACATCTTTATTTCAATCGATAAAAATGCGCGCTTCCTCTAGGAGCTAAAGCGACCAGGAAGTGAAGCTCACCACTCAGCCCTTCTAATGCCGAGGTTAAGGATGAGTGGAGCTAAACCTCCATTCCCGCAAATGGTCTTATATCTTTCAGAGTTACTAGATTAAATTGACTTTAAATTGTTATTAAATGGACATAACGCCGTGTGTTCTGGTAAAATTTTACAGACTGCTACCGTCGTCAGTTGACCTATTTATAAATTAAATCAGTGGGTTGGGTATGTGACAGGTACAGGGGAGAAGAGAGGTGCCCAAAAGATTTTGGTAGGAAAGCCTGAAGGAAACAGCCTACTTAGAAGACCTAAGCGTAAATGGGAGAATAATATTAAAATGGATATTCAAGGAAGAATGTGGGTGCGTGCACTGGATTGATCTGGCTCGGGATAGGGACAAGTGCCGGGCTGTTGTTCACACGGCAATGAACTTTCAGCCTTCCATTAAACGCGGGATATTTTTTGAATAGCTGAGGAAATATTAGTTTCTGCAGAAGAATTCTGCTTCATGGAGTTAGCTAGTTACCTTAGAAGGTTTAACACACGCGAATGGCATAGTCGGTAATCAACCAACCTACACTTAAGGAATCACTGCTGTGGACAAAACATGCAGCCCAGAATTACACAAATGTTACGGCAGATCTCCGAGCCTGCACGTTTGCACAGACAGCAGAACCTCTATAGTCGTCTAGGAATCTATTTTCGAGGCCAGCTCATTAATCGATCCACGTGACACTAGCCATGTGTGTGGGCGTGTCACTGAATTTCCAGGCGTCTTCTTCAGGCACGTAACGTCTGGAATCCCTGCTGGCCTTGAGTTAAATCTCTGAACACTAAATTTAACCTGAATTACACTTAAGAGAATCAGTCCGTACCGCGCAGTAAACACACTTCGTCTCGCTTATAAAACAAATCAGTTAATGCTGTATAGGGGAATAATCGCTGTTTGTTCTGAGATCCACACAAAACACATAAATACACTGTGTGGGCAAGACGTAGAATTTTTTAATCTTAAACCCGGTGGAACATACAGTAACCGCTGAGCCTTAAGAGGTTAAAAGTTTAAACAAATCTTCCATTATGTAATCAGTTTTAATCAGATCCAGTCCGTACCGCGCAGTAAACACTCTCCGTCTCGGTTATAAAAACCAGCCAGTTAATGCTGTATAGGGAAATAATCGCTGTTTGTTCTGAGATCCACACAAAACACATAAATACACTGTGTGGGCAGAACGTAGGATTGTTGGACTTTAAAAACGGTGGTACACATCGTAACCACTGGGCTTTAGTAGGTTAATTTATTTCTTGATACACGGTGTTCCCAAGGCGATAAATCTTAATTTTATGGCCTTCTGAGATGTGATGTCGTGTAGTTTGGTACATAGGTACGAAAATTTCAGAGAAAGTATTATAATCTCACTGTCGAACCAGACGCTGCAGACAGCAGGTTTCTTTCAATTGAAGGACAAAACGTACGTACCAACAGGATACGGGAAAGAAAGAGGTAAGATAACTTCTTTAACTTAAAGATGATAGAGAGAAAAAGGGGAAGAAGAATGACGAATGAATGGACGAACAAAAGGAACTAGAAAGGACAAAAGGAGATAAAGGTATATTACACTAGTAACGAACACAATAATTACAACAGTTATAAAAAAGACATTTAGTAGGACGCTGTATACGAGGTTACATGTCTGAAATACATTAGGCTTACAGAAGTGCCCCTTTAGGGGCCCTTGAAAGCCCTCTGCAGGACTTCTACCCCCTTCTTTCCTCTTACACTTAATACGTTCTTATCCATTTCCTTCCACTTATGACGTCACCCTTTCCGTACAATTTTACATTATTCTTTTCCTTTCGTTTTCTCCTAACCGTTTTCATTTTAATTTTACTCCGTCTTTTCGCTTCCTTTCCTACTACACCCTTCCATACTTTATTCCATTACCTTTCATTTTTGTTAGTTTAACCAATTTTCGGCACCATTTGATCCCAAAATTGGACAGTCAGTAGCGAACAATCATTTGTCAACTATGGGCCTCCTACATGTTTCGATCCCCGCAAGGCCATCATCAGGGAGGTATAAACAGAGGCATACAGGTACAGCAATTTCTGTGAAAGATGTGCGTGTGTAGAGTTAAAATACGTACAATATTATCAATTTAACTGCTAGAAATGTTTAAAATATAAATCAATTAACATATACAGTAGAACCCGTTTATAACAATATCGGCTTATGCGGCATCTCGTCTATAGCGTCAGATGTTCTGTGGAACCAATTAATTCTTCGCTGTTAACCACAGCATTGCACTCCTCGGTTATAACAACACTCGCTTATGACGACACAAAATATTGAGTCCCTTTCATGGCGTTACAACCGAGTTCGACTTTATTTTATCATCATAAATTTTTATCTTCCATTGCCAACAAATATCTATTTCAGTTTGTCGCCTTTATTCAAATGGAGTAACCTGAAATATTTATCGCCTCCATTCAAATGGGGTAAGCTCAAAATTTAATGAAAATAGGTGTCAAATGATTGTTTACTACGAACTGTGCAATTTGTTTGCTTAACCTTTTAAAGCCTAGCTGTAACTTTACATAGATCAGGCTTAACATTAAAAAATTCTACGTGGTGCCCACATTGCGTTTATGTGTTTTGTACGGATCTCAGAACAAACAGCAACTTTTGCCTCATAAAACATTAAGAGACTGGTTTTTATAACCGAAGTGGAGAGTGTTTACAGCGCGGTACGCGCTGAGTCCTTATATAAAACAGATACGCTTCGTCTTTAAAGGGATAAATAAAGCACAGTCACCCCGCTGCACGGATCATAGATCACGTCAGTCTTGTTAACTTATTCTCTATCATCAACTGCAGCTTCGTCTTATATGCTTCTTACTTTTCGTTATTTAATCCTTCTTACCTTTCTGCCTCAAAACACTTTTAACCCTTTAAAGACGAAACGTATTTGTTTTATATAAGGACTCAGTGCGTACCGCGCTGTAAACACTCTCCACTTCGGTTATAAAAACCAGTCTCTTAACGTTTTATAAGGCAAAAGTTGCTGTTTGTTCTGAGATCCGTACAAAACACATAAACGCAATGTGGGCACCACGTAGAATTTTTTAATGTTAAACCTGGCGGTACGTAAAGTTACCGCTAGGCTTTAAAAGGTTAAGGGTCACATTTTCCCCCTCAGTAACACAGCCCATACATATTTTCACGCAGTGCCAACCTGCGACTTCCCGTCTCTATACCACTGCCTATTTAATCCACGGCTTCCGATCTTATACTCTGAAGACAGAGGCAGTATGTCACTGCGAATTCTTGGTACCTATCTACCATACCACAAAACAACAATCTTCACACACTGAATGATACTTGGACCATTTTCCAAACAGTTCCTCGCATGTTGGTGTCTCCTGGACCTAATAAAACTTCTCTCATTTTCAAAATAACTTCCCGATGTGCAGAGCAAACACTTTTTGTCTGCCCTATCGATCTTTGCTGCCCGCTGGACATTGCTTTTCAAGATATGTTGCAATTTCAAACGGAACGCAGCAACAGGAACTACGGCACTGCGATCGTGAGGCGAACCAGAGTGTCCCTGCTTGGTGAATACGTCCAAATGCGCTCCCGCCCAAACGTTCATTAAACCTGGGTATCATATTCTTGTTCCTTGCCCTCACATTTTATTGGACTACATCTCTCTTCTTGCAGCCTACATTTTTCTATTCTTCCATTTCCACTACTTACCCTGTTTTTTCATTATTTACGGTAGGTTTATTCTATATCGTCCTCTTTATTTCCCCCTCTTTTATTGTTTTACACCTGGTAATATAGTATCGCATACCGGATTTTGGTGGGGAGACCCGAGGGAAGGCGACCACTTGGGAGACCCAGGCGTAGATGGGAGGATAATATTAAGACGGATCTTCTGGAAGTGGGATGGGGGGCATGAACTGGATTGAGCTGGCTCAGGATAGGGACAGGTGGCGGGCTCATGTGAATGCGGTAATGAACCTCCGGGTTCCATAAAATGCGGGGAATTTCTTGACTAGCTGAGAAACTGTTAGCTTCTCAAGAAGGCCTCTGCTCCATGGAGTTAATATAGTATGGCACAATTTTTAGTCTCCTTTCCTTTTCCTATACTTTTTGTCGTTCTTCCTCTTTCCCTCGTCTCTGTCGCCTTATTTCTCAACACCATCTTCTGTATATTCCATTATTCCTTTTCTAACACAATACCATACACTCAAAGTACACAATTACAAATTATTCGTTTGAGATCCAACACGTTCCGGTGGTCCGCCATAATCAGGGGCCAAATTAGTGCAAATGAAAATATTTTCGAACAAAATGATAAACTGATATACAAAAAACCATCTGTACTGATGCGATCGCTGATGATGGCAGAATGCCGATACATGTTACATCTTTAATAAATACATGTTGTAATAGCGTACATTCTTGACATCTTACAGTATTATAATGTCGCACAAGGTCACAAGGTGCTACAAAACCGATTTTGTAAATCTGACCGTCCTCACGGTGCTGAAACCTAAAGAGTGCTGTATTTTGGCGCAGACTGTCTTGTACTTTATTACGGAGTTGTCAACGTTTTGGAAGACCCTGCCGCTTCCTTCTTTAGTGCAGTATTGCTTGTTTTATTGTAAAAACAGATTCTTGCAAACCTGGGTGTATATATATATATATGTCCTATTACACGTTGTCACAAGCCAACCACTCCCCTTTAATTGCCTCATACATTTCTTATTTCAATCTAACCTTTATCATTTTCTTTTCGCATCACTTCCCAATCGTTTCTCTGCCTTTATCTATTCTTTCTCCTTCTAGTCATCTTCGTGTAGTTTCCTTTCTTTATCTCATCTTCCTATCCTTTCTTTATCTCATCTTCCTATCTTCACCTATCTCTTACTCGATTCCAAAGCCAGTACCCTCTCCCCCTTCTGTATTGCCCTATCCCCATGACAGCCATCAGCTTCGTCATCATCACATCATATGGAGGAATCAATGGAGTTGTTATCCGCAGAAATCTTATCAAGAATTCGAAAATGTCACATTCTTTTCTGTTGGATTTTCAAAGAGTTTCTCACTATCTCATACAATAACTCTTCTTTTCCTCTCCATGCACCTTATCATCATCGCTAGCTGGATCTCCCAATTTCAGGATGATATCTCCCTTTATGTCATCATTCACGCTGATCTCATTCGCTCCGTTTTATAATTAGTCACACGTTTACCTTCGCATAAACGACACATGTCTTTTCAGATCCAACGATCCATCTGCTATAGGCCAACACATGTTAACAACCCTTATGCATTTTGTAAGCAGTGAATACAGGTATAAACTGCTTCTGTTTGATTAAGCACCGCACCATGAAGGCCTATGAGAATGGAGGTGTAGTTCCACGTGTTCTTTTCACTCAGCAGTAGATGGAGGTAAATAACCAAGCTACACTTCCCGGGGAAAAAGTGTCCCCGGACTGGGCACGAGGCTGGTACCCAGAACAGGTGTGGACACTTTGTAAAATCGAAAAGTCTTTCCCTTGCCGCAAAGTGAACCCCGACGCCTCTATCATCCAGTCCGTAGCCTACTGACTGTACCGACTGAGCTATCGTGGCTTCTGTAAGCAGCTTTATCCATAATTTCAATCGAAATTTCAAATTTCGGTATTTGTAAATTCCTTGAATTTCATATCTGTTTGGTACGCTTTGCATATAGGCATTAATACTTTTAATCTCATTGGAATGCACAGCACGTTCGTTTTAACTGTCTTCAGACATTTCCATACTGAAGCATCCTTGCTCCTGCATTTCCATTCATTCATTTTTTTTTGTGTGTGAATGTTAATTCGAGATATAAGTCCTGCTTCTCTTTTCGCTTCTGATTGCAATTCAAATAAGAATAAGGAAATCAGGGGTGTACAAACAGACGTTTTGTATTACAATATACAGTAATATTACGCAAGTTTTCAGACCCTAACAGCGATGGTTCCTCACATTTTGGTGTTCTAGTGTGTAGCAGAGTGCAGTCTTCAATGGATACCGATGTTTAGGAGGCATATTCTGTTTCCGTTTCAGGGTTGAACAAGAGGAAACATTTCCTTAACAGACGGTATTCCACATATTCAGTATGTTTGTACAATAAGTCTGAATTTATGATTAAGCAAAATCCCTTTCCCACTGTCCTTAATATTTGCCCAAAAATATTTTTCTTTTTTTCGCTTCTGTATGGGAGACGACATCACGATATTGGTGCCCCTAACTGTTTCAACTGTCCATCCTTAGAAGACTGACAAATGAATAAGGCGCATTTGTAGAATGATGATGGACAGGACGGTATCGAAATTCTCGGAAAGAAATTAGCCTTTCTCTCACTTTGTCCCCCACAAATCCCACACGGAATGCTCTTGGAGAAAACCTGGATCATCGCGGGTAAGAATCCGGTCTGAGTTATGCAAAGCAGTTTGGTTCCGGACCCTTCCAGCTACGTTCAACCCTTTAAAGACGAAGCGTATCTGTTTTATATAAAGACGCGGTGCTTACCGCGCTGTAAACACTCTCCACTTCGGTTATAAAAACCAGTCTCTTAATGTTTTATAAGGCAAAAGTTGCTGTTCGTTCTGAGATCCGTACAAAACACATAAACGCAATGTAGGCACCACGTAGAATTCTTTAACCCTTTAAAGACGAAGCGTATCTGTTTTATATAAGGACTCAGTGCGTACCGCGCTGTGAGCACTCCACTTCAGTTATAAAAACCAGTCTCTTAATGTTTTATAAGGCAAAAGTTGTTGTTTTTTCTGAGATCCGTACAAAACACATAGACGCAATGTGGGCACCACGTAGAATTTTTAACCCTTTAAAGAAGAAGTGTATCTGTTTTATATAAGGACTCAGTGCGTACCGCGCTGTGAGCACTCCACTTCGGTTATAAAAACCAGTCTCTTAATGTTTTATAAGGCAAAAGTTGTTGTTTGTTCTGAGATCCGTACAAAACACATAAACGCAATGTGGGTACCACGTAGAATTCTTTAACCCTTTAAAGACGAAGCGTATCTGTTTTATATAAGGACTCAGTGCGTACCGCGCTGTGAGCACTCCACTTCAGTTATAAAAACCAGTCTCTTAATATTTTATAAGGCAAAAGTTGCTGTTTGTTCTGAGATCCGTACAAAACATATAAACGCAATGTGAGCACCACGTAGAATTTTTTAATGTTAAACCTGGTGGGACGTAAAGTTACCGCTAGGCTTTAAAAGATTAAAGTACCGCCAGTTTTCCCTATGAATCCAGTTTTCCCACTGCGGTATTTGGTTTCTATATACTTCCTCTCCGTTCTACTTTTGTGAGCATATGGAATAAATTGGTGGTTTGTACACAAAACGAGAGCATTTGCTCGGGGAGTATTGTAATGGCGGCGAGGCAAGCAATGCGGCGCAACTTTTGTCAAAGGTTTTTTAATATACAGACGAACCCGGTTATAACGACATCGCTTTAAGCGATAACTCGTCTATAGCGTCGGGTATTCTGTGGTACCAATTAATTCTTCACTGTTAACCATAATATTATGCTCCTCGGTTATAAAAACATTCGTTTATAACGACACAAAATATTCAGTCCCTTTAATGACGTTATAACCGAGCTCGACTGTACACATATTGTCGTCATTATCCTCATCAGCTTTACAGTTCAGGCCTGACTGGCCTAATCAGCTTCTTTATAAATTCATCCTTCCCATCTCTGTTTAGATCTTTCGAATATCCTGTATCCCCTTGGCTGGCATATTAACCCTTTAAAGACAGAACGTATCTGTTTTATATAAGGACTCAGTGCGTACCGCGCTGTAAACACTCTCCACTTCGGTTATAAAAACCAATCTCTTAATGTTTTATAAGGCAAAAGTTGCTGTTTGTTCTGAGATCCGTACAAAACACATATACGCAATGTGGGCACCACGTGGAATTTTTTAATGTTAAACCTGGCGGTATGTAAAGTTACCGCTAGGCTTTAAAAGGTTAAACTACATACTTTCTGCAAGCGAAGATTCTTTTCGCATGATGTCAGTCAAATCCACTAGAGTAGATGGTCAGATAAATCTACAAGGCAGAGTTAAACCCTGTTATAACGTCATAAAAGGGACGGACTATTTTGTGTCGTTATACACGAGTGTTGTTATAACTGAAGAGTATGATGTTACGGTTAACAGCGACGAATTAATTGGTACCACAGAAAATCTGACGCTATAAGCGAGGTGTCATAAAAACCGGTATCGTTATAACCTGGTTCGACTGTATGTCCGGTCTTTTATGTCTGAAACCTAATCTTATTTACTAACAATATACAATCTGTTTGCACACACACACGCTTAGAGAAATGAAACCAAATGGATTTCAAAGCTTCCGATGTGGAGGAACCTTACTTTATGCCGAGAAGTAACCTGACATAGAGTAGTCCCAGTCCACGCCATTAAGGCGTATGGAGGGAGGTAAAAGTAGATCTACCCTCATTTTTAACTTCGGCGCTAGCTGAAGGTTAGTGGTTAACTTCACGCTTCGTTCGTCTCAACGCAGAAAAGAACGCCGTACCCTTTGAATAGGATGAGTGGAATTCAGAGTCAAATCCGGAGGCTTTGTAGAAGATAAAAACATTTTGTTTTCTTGCTTATGCCAAGAATCCAACCTGTACCCTAGTCACTATACTGACTGAGCTGCCTTGGCTCCTAGAACTAACATCGTGTTATATTTAAATCCACCACTAATGGAAACTCAGATTGTCTTAAAAGGAAAACAACTTACAAGTTTGGGAGGTTTAATTCATTACAGACGCCCCCAAACCGCCGGGTAATTAGCTGAAAGAAGGCGTATAAATGGTGAATTTATTCGTGTCTTCAAGACGATAGCTCGCGCTCTTAACAGCATCAGCACACCCCGTCACTTAATGCTCAGTGCTTAGCAGCCAGCCTCCGGGGGGAATTCGCACCCGTGATTACCGGATTTATACCGTAACGTGCGGAAAGTAATTAGATATTCTTCCTTACAGAGCTAAGGGGCGCCAAACAGCTCAGTTGGTAAAGTGACTAGGCTAGGTGCCGAACAGCTGAGTGGCTTATTTCGATTGCACATTACGACAAGAGGTTTTTCTGTTATTTAAAGCATCCAAACCAGACCCTGCGACCCTGCCAGGATTTCATTCAGACGGTTCCTGGGAATCTTCCCGCATCGGTAAGGTGATCGAGGTGTGAAGATGACCCCTGACACCAATGTAGCACCGAAAACAAAAACGCGTGGAGCCCTACCTCCACACGTCTTCATGGCGTAGTACTTAATTACGCTCAGGGACCGATTTTACTGTTACATTTTACACAACCCTTTTACGTATTCCCTCCAGTAATCACTGCTGTCTTAAATGTGTATAAAATTCTTTACGTCTTCTTCATCTATATTTCTCTTCACATCTCTTTTCATCACACTAAAAAAATATCAAAACCTAGTAAATACCGCCACCTCACAAAAAATTGACTATTACACAGTTTTTCATATACAAGGGCATTATTTTGTCTCACTAATCACTTCCTGTGAGCTAGGTTAAATTATAAAATTTCAACGTGCATTGAACTGTCTGTCAGATGTGAGGCGAGGCCTCGAGCTGAAGGCAAAAAATGTCCAGCACACTATTTAATTGTGGTAAGTAGAAACTTAATATTAAGTGAAATGCATTGCACTAAAAGGCGTGAACCCCGACTCACGGCAAATTTGAATAGCGGTGAGTGCTGCATTGTCTGATATCACACTAAAGACTCTGAGTGAAAACTGACGACAGCTGTCAGGTTAAATACTTTACGTTTATATATAAAGGCAATGACTGGTGTATACACATGGATAGCGATTACCCAATACATAAATACCCGAACCTGGAGACAGAGCAGATATCCGAAACGCTGGGCTTCAAATTCGAAATTACGCGACTGGAAGACTTGAAATGTTTAATGAATTTTAGTCACTGTTGTTGCGTCATATCATACATATTAACCCTTTAAGCACGAAATGTAGTCTGTTTTATATAAGGACTCAGCGATTACCGCGCAGTAAACACTCCACATCTCAGTTATAAAAACCAATCAGTTAATGCTGTATAGGGAAATAATCGCTGTTTGTTCTGAGATCCGTACAAAACACATAAACGCAATGTGGGCACCACGTAGAATTTTTTAATGTTAAACCTGGTGGTATGTAAAGTTACTGCTAGGCTTTAAAAGGTTAAGTACCTATTTTCCATTTCCTGGTTTAATGGTAAACGGATATCATAACAGGACTGACTAACCCCATGGAAGAGAGTCCTTCCTAAGAACCTATCAAATCCTCAGCTAGTCAAAAAATTCCCCGTATTTTATGGAAATAGAGACTTCATTACGCATTCACAACAGCCGGCCACCTGTCCCTATCCTCAGCCAGCTCAATCCAGTCCATGCCCTCATTCCCACTTCTTGAAGATCCATTTCAATATTATCCTCCCATCTACGCCCGGGTCTCCCAAGTGGTCGCCTTCCCTCAGGTCTCCCCACCAAAACCCTGTATGCACCTCTCCTGTCCCCCATACGTGTCACATGACCTGTCCATCTCATTCTTCTTGATTTGATCACCCGAATAATATTTAGTGACGACTGTAGATCATAAAGCTCCTCATTATGTAGTCTTCTCAACTCCTCTGATACCTCGTATCTCTTAAGCCTCAGCACCCTATTCTCTAACATCCTCAGCCTACGTTCTTCCCTCAATGTGAGAGACCAAGTTTCACACCCATACAAAGCAACAGGACAAATTATAATTTTGTATACCTTAATCTTTACATTTGTGGATAGGAAACTGGAAGGCAAAAGATTCTGCACCGATTGATAGCAAGCAGTTCCTGACTTCAGTCTGCTCTTAATTTCTTCTTGAATGGAATGGTGTCAGGACAGCGACGACAAAATCTAAACACACAGTTTACTCACCTCCTCGTACGGTCTGGACTGTGGATGAGCGTCTTTATACACCTCACACTCATAACACGGAGCCCTCTGGCCCCAGACTCGCTCCACCTCGGGTAACACGGACAACATGAACAACGCGGCTCGTAGCATCGCCTCCATCAGAATCTGTAAAAACATTACGTCACTTCTGATTGCTTTCCACACACAATTACTTTACCGTGTTTCAGAGTTACACAAATTACCTGTCAATTTTTTTTTCAAATGTCATATATTTCATTACATTAAAATAGGTTACATACGACATTCATGGTTATAAGTTATGAAAGAAAAAACTTATAACAATCACAAACTGCGTTTAAAATCTCCTGTAATATTAAACACTGTGCATTTTAACCACAAAGTGTATTTATACACTTGAAATATTTACCATAATAAACAGCACATTTTCCCCCTCAGTAGAGCATTAACCTACTCGTCTACGTCGTAGAGAAGTAGGGTGTTTACTTTGAGGTGGGAACTAAATTTTTTAAGTCAGCTACCATTTACATGAATTTTAAGCTTAAAAGGATAAACAGTCCTTAAATATATAAAGCTAAGGAATGTTATTCAACCGTTATTCTACTACCAGTCAGCGGTCGTTGGCAGTTATGGATAGAACCGACAGACAGTGGCTCCAGGTACCTATACTTCGCTAGGCATTGCAATTTAGATTTGTTTACGAAGAATATACTCACTTTATTGATTATGTGCATATCCAAGATAGATGCATGCAGGATTCTGGGGGGGGGGAGCTTCAAGGAAAGAGACAACTTGGAAGATCTAGGCTTAGATATCAGAAGAATATTAAAGCAAAGCTTACAATAGAATAGGATGGCACTGACTGGATTACTCTGTCTCAATATAACCACACAATATTCGACTTTGCAGAGGCGGTAAAGAAACTTCCGGTTCTATAAAATATCTGGGAATTCCTTGACTAGTTGAGAAAATGTCGTGTTACCAAAAAGGACGCTTCTCCATTGAGCTGGTCACACAGAGCGCATATTCAGTCTAATTATGATTTAATGTACATAGAAGAGTGAACCAATGAAGGGATATTCTGTGGGAAATGTAGATACATATGGGAATTATTTATTTCAAAAGTTCCGCCCACTGCTGCAATGAGACAGTTCGGAATAAAGTGCAGCTGTGTGCCAATCCAAGCGAATATCATAAAATTTACATGACGCAAAGTAAGCAAATTATGGCAATGCACAAAAAACAGCTGCCGTTGAATGTGCAAAGCGTCTGTCAGAGTTTATGGCCAATCTGAGAGACAGATCATTTAACCCTTTAAAGACTAAGCGTGTCTGTTTTATATAAGGACTCAGTGCGTACCGCGCCGTAAACACTCTCCACTTCGGTTATAAAAACCAGTCTCTTAATGTTTTATAAGGCAAAAGTTGCTGTTTGTTCTGAGATCCGTACAAAACACATAAACGCAATGTGGGCACCACGTAGAATTTTTTAGTGTTAAACCTGGTGGTATGTAAAGTTACCGCTAGGCTTTAAAAGGTTAACCAATGCCTGTCATAAAACCAACATTTTTCCCCATCCTAGCTAAATTCAACCCTAGAAACAGAGGCAGTATTCTACTCCGAACAGTGATATCCACCAATAAGGTTACAGGGTGTTAAAAGCTCAGAAGATATTTAAATCTTCGCTGTTGAGAAGTCAGAGCTCTTTAAATCACCCAAAAAATTTCGACAAGATAATGGAATAAGCTAAACCCACTGCACTTAACCATACCAGAGTATTTGCCAGTACACTTAGTGAACGTGCAGCTTCAAGAACACGCCACTCTCCCACATTAATAAAAATTAAGGACAGCTAAATTACTATTTCCCTTTCAAATTTCAAAGCAATTCTTCTTTTAAAATTCCCTGGCCGACAAACACACACACATCCTTTTAAACATTTAAACAGTTATTTACAATATTAAGTTATTTTAACAATAGGATGCGTTAGGGTCACGCCTGCTAATATGCGGTACGGAATGTTCTGCCATCACATCTGCTACCTAAACACACACACTTAATATAAAACAGAGAGAACTGTAGCACTGCATAATGCTATGAAGCTTGTTCTGTCATATTAAATGAAGAAGACAGATTCAAACCACTTAACGAAAGACGCTGCGGGGAATATACGGACCTAGGAAGGGCAGAGTAAGAGGAGGGTGCTGAGAACTGCAAAACGAAGAGCTGTGTACTTCGTAAACTTCGATACTGTTCGTTCGTTCGTTCGTTCGTTCGTTCGTTCGTGCTTTCTTTCTTTCTTTCTTTCTTTCTCGCTTTCTTTCTTTCTTTCTTTCTTTCTCGCTTTCTTTCTTCCTCTCTTTCTTTCTTTCTCGCTTTCTTTCTTTCTTTCTTTCTTTCTTTCTTTCTTTCTTTCTTTCTTTCTTTCTTTCTCTCTCTCTCTTCCTCCCTCCCTCCCTCCCTCCCTCCCTCCCTCCCTTCTGGAAATCCCATCCCGCTGTGCATGTATACCATAACTAACTCAATCTATACAGAACGCAACGTCTTCATACTTTTTATTATTGCATGACATAATTCGACCCAGCGGTCTACCCGGGGGGGGCTGCCGGGCTCTAGCCCCCCCAAACCCGAAATTAAAAACAGATTTTGTAGATATTATGGTATAAAAGTTTTACGTGATTTCCCCTTCAATCGAAATCAGCTGATGACCAGCACAGTAGAATTTTGAAAAATAAATTAACAAAATTTAAAAAACGAGGGGATGGGACACTGTGATTGAGTCACGGAACATGTAGTTATATTCGTGTGTATATAAATGCAGTTGCAGGCAGCGTTATGTTGTACTTACAGCACGATTTTTATAACATAATCTTCAAAATCAAACATAAATTATATATAGCCTCAGTATAAGTCCCCCCCCCCCAAGAAAAAATCCTGGGTGCGCGCCTGATTCACCCAATAGCCATCATCAGGTCGATGAATTACAAAATCATAAAGGAATACAGATGTTGAGGTGGACGCCTCCTGATGATGGCCATTGGCCGAAACATGTAGTGCAATAAAAAAAGAGCAAGATGACACTGCTGTGTTGTTCTGTATCGATTGCTGTAGCAATCGATATATATCGTTCGGGTGACCAAATAAGGGAAAGTAAGACGGGCGGGACTTGTAACATTTATGGGAGGCAGACGAATCCAAACTATTGTTAGAAAACCTGCAGCTAAGATGCAACTTTCAAAAGAGACCTAGGAGATAAAGCAAACCCATTACAGGCCTGGAGAGACCCTGAGGATTCCAGGAGGTCGAGGCTCCCAGATTTCTAGACAGACGGCACAAGAAGGTGATAAGGTTGTCAGCACTACGCACCGGCCGCCTTTACCCCCCCCCCCCAGGAAATATTCCTGGTACAAAGAGGCCTAAAAGGGAAATAATATTGAAAGTTACCATAAAGCAATATGATGAAATGGCGCGTATTGAATTCAGGTGGCTTAGAACAGGGACTTCAACAGGATGTTTTAAATACTTTAATGAACATCCTTATTCACACAGAAGATTTTTTTTGAAAGTTGAGAAACTGTCTCCTTGTCACATAGGGCTCTGCTGCACGTTTGTGCACCTTTACTATCGTGCAACTTGAGTTCTGATCATTTCACATCCCCCCTGGCGGCAATTACAGGAAACGTTCTGTTCATTCC
This sequence comes from Coptotermes formosanus, assembly GCA_013340265.1. Lineage (NCBI taxonomy): Eukaryota > Metazoa > Arthropoda > Insecta > Blattodea > Rhinotermitidae > Coptotermes > Coptotermes formosanus. The sequence goes on along the minus strand of BLKM01000913.1, from coordinate 1,227,118 downwards.
TTAAGATTTGTTGAGGAGTAAGCTAGGGTGAACTGAAACACAAAACATGTTTCATGAACTACTGAGCTGTGAGTTAAACTCTGACGATATGAACTTCGGGGTTCATTTATTTGTGTCATTGTACTACAAGAGTTCACAAAGCAGAAAGAAATATGACGTTACGTCTAAAACCACATCTCTACAAACTCCACAGAAGGAAGTTTTGTATGGGTGAAATAACTTGTTTTAAAGTCTTTTACATTAAAACAGAACAAAAAAGTATAGAACGGAACAAAGCAAAAAAATAGAACTAGGAAAGAGGAGAAGTTCTATTTTCAAAAGATGTTGTTTTAATCGCGTCTGTCGATACACTAAGATGAACCTCCTTTACATGCCGAGTTCACGAATCCAAACTTCTCTCTTCGTCATACACAAATGGAATTTGAATCAAATTGTTGATACATTTGCATTTCAAAACTACAGAGTAAGCTTTCAACAAGGAAAATTTACTTTCGAAGTTTTTTCACTGCTAAACAGCCGATGCCCTCCCCGTTGAGAAGTTTTGCTTCGTTTCAAAGTGTGTTCAAAAACTTAGGTGCCCATAAAATTGCTTTTATTTGAAAAATCTCGTAAACCTCGGATCAAAAGCTGTCAAATGAGAGGTGTTTATTGTTAAGGGTGTTATTTAACAACGCTGTCGATTAATAAAATCATGTACAAGTTATTATACATGAAAGAAATGAGTACGCAGCACTTATGGAATAATACTGACAGGTAAAGACCGAAGTGTTCCGGAGAAAAACCTGCCTCAGTGCCACGCTGTCCACCACAAGTCCAACATGGACTGGTCCGGAATCGAACCCGGGCCTCTGCGGTGAGAGGTCGGCAACTAAACGGCTTGAGCCATGGCACAGCCTGGATTAAATGCCCTCAAGTGGAATATTTCTGTCTGACAGTCTAATAAACTCGCATGCGTATAAGGCTTTACCAAGAGTCGGTCTAGATTGAGCGAGTTATCCAGAAGTAACACTTCTGTCTTGCACTTTGGAGGTTCCTTTTTCGAATCTCAACCAATGCGCAGACTATCCTGAGGATTATCGTGGTATTCCTCAGCTTGTCTCCACACTCTCGAACTGTACCCCAAAAAACACCATGGCTGTTCCTTCCACATCCGTTCCACTCTGTTATTCATTCTCGTACAAATATTTGACCTTATATAACCTGATTTTTTGTCAGCGTTGAATAGAGTACAAAAATACAAGTAACAGACGGATTACATTAAAATTTACTATTACTCTATCACCTATACACAAAATTCCAAACTAAGTAAAGACCTCTATAGAAAAGTGTCAAAATTACTGTGGAAAGCATATTAAATTTTTTGGTAAAATCAGTGTATCCTTGAACAGGCCATGAACGCCCAAAGTGGGAGTTGAGGTATGGCTCTACTCTTTCTTTAACCTCGGCGCTACATGGGGGTGGGTGGTTAACGCCACGCCGTGTCCGGTTTACCCATGGAAAGAGACTCGGTGCCGACTTTTTAAGAGGCTGGGTGGGCCCCAGGGACACTTTGGACGGGTGCGGAAAAACTCGCCACTACCGGGATTCGATCCCCGGACCGTCCAGCCCGTAGCCAGACACTATACCGACTGAGCTATCCCGGTCCACCTTAGTGTGTCGTACTGCAGAATAATATACACCAAAAAGGGGAGGAGAAGTATCAAGAAATATTTTGATGAAAAAATCTATTAATCTTCTCAAATTTCACTTCATCATCCGGGTTTCCCACATCTTTTTCTAGCCAAAAACGTACTGCCCTTTATAAGGGCCACTGTATCACAGTGGCCCTTATAAAGGGCACAGTGGACTTTTCACCGCCCCCGATTTCCATCCTCCCTTCTCTATATAACAACTCTATCTCCTTTCGCATCGCTTTCATTTCTATTTTAAAGATTATGCAATATTTTCAACCGAAATCAGTTCCCCTACATACCAAAACTAATGTACTGTGGACAGCTGATGAATCATTGGTACAATAACGTATGATGGAGACCAGGAGATGACACTCTGTGGGCGAGCACCCAGTCAGCGTCGTTTCAAACAACGTCATGCTAGCAAACAGGTTTAAAGTTACTACTATACAAACCAATAAAATCAAACTTCGTAACGGATGTAGTTCGAGTGCTGTGATTGAACCTTTTAAAGCCTAGCGGTAACTTTACGTACCACCAGGCTTAACTTTAGTCAATTCTCCATGGTGCTGACACTGCGTTTATGTGTTTTTTACTTATCTGGGAACAATCTGCAACTTTTACCTGAGATGTCATCAAATGATTGGTTTTTTAAACTGAGGTGGAGAGTGTTTACTGTGCGGTACGCCTTGAGTCCTTATATTAGACAGTATGCGTTTCGTCTTTAAAGCGTTAAAAGGCAGTGGAGGGTCGGTCTCGTGTGTCACGTTAGGACATTCATTTGAATGCGACTGGATTCAATGGAGTAGCAACCGGAATCTACACTTCGGTATATTTTCCACTCATGTGATTGCAATGCTACCCGATGACGGGCTACACAAATGGCCGAAATATGTTGTACAGGATAAATAAATGCGTAGTGTCTAATGCGTTGCGTTATTTCTGATAATAAAAATGGATGCCGGAATATCTCCCGCTAATGTAACGGTCACGCTAGGAGCTTGTATTTAGAAGCTACAGGTTTCGAATTTCTGCCAATCAGTTGCTATTATTGGAAATTGCAGGTTATTTTTAGAATATTAATCGTGTGTTTAAATAAATATGACACATTATTATTATTAGTGTCACGAAATCAGGGAGTACGCGATGGGTTAGGGCTAGTGGTACCTAAGGAGAACAGAAATATTTGGAAGATTTTTGTGGGGAATCCTAAAGAAAAGGGGGCCACTTGAAAATTCAGATGCAAGTGTGAAGATAATATTAAAATAGACCTTAAATAATTAGGGTGGGAGGGCGAGGAATGGATTTGTGTGCTTCAGGAAAAGGACAATTTGCGGGGGAAGGGGGAGGGGTCTTTTGTCTACGGGATGAAATGTCGGGTTCCATATAACGCGGTAAATTTTTAACTAGCTGTAAAAGTGTTAGCTTCTCAAGACGAATTAGGCAGGTTTGAATTATTTATTTTATTCTTTATTAATTTGTTTATTTATTCAGACACTTAATGAACAATGACGTTAGAAAGATAGTTGGACAAAGTTACCAACAAAATTGGATAAATCGTTTGGAACGAATGATAACAACCGCCTTCCCATAATTTAAATTCTCTTACTGAATGGATTCTGAGAATTGGATCGACAAAGACGACGATGGAATCACAAAGCCCATTTATCGAGAACTGTTACAATAACTGCACAACAAACACCTTAGTGTGTCGTTCAAGCTGTAACAGCTGTTTTGGATTCCTTTTGCCTCAAGTCGACTGAAAGAGTAAATACCGGAACTGGGGACTTCAGGCGTACTGGCTCAACTCCTTCTCAACCCGTCGAAACTTCGATATAGTGCCTTAAGCATACTGCGACTATTCAGTCACACACCATTTTAAACTCGTTTTTCGCCGTCACTAATTCGTTGTATCCCATAGGCTTATAGTACGACAGTGGCTTTAACGAATTATAAATAAATAAATAAATAAATCAGATGTACCAAGAAACAAGTTAACTTACGTCACAAAACTTGGTACAAATTTCGTACGTTCTGAACCCTCGCTTATCCCAAAGAATTACTGTGTTCTTTGCGTATAACGAAAAAAAAAGACAAGTTAATTCATACTCTATAAACAAATGATTTCGAAAGTGCACACAGTTTATGGGGAGTTCATATAAACAAGTTGAGGGCACGCGGTGGCGCAGTTGGTTGAGGCACTGCGCTACAAACCAGAAGGTTGCGGGTTCGATTCCCAATGATGTCACTGGAATTTTTCACTGACATAATCCTTCCGGCCGCACTATGGTCCTGGGGTCGACTCAGCCTCTAACAGAAATGAGTACCAGGAACATATCCGGGGGGTTTAAGGCGGCCGGTGCTTAGGGCTGACAACTTTCCCAGATTCATGTGCATACTGTCTAAAAATCTGGGATCCTCAACCTCCTGGAAAACTCAGGGCACTTCTTTATCACATAAAGAAGTGGACAGAGACGCGCCGTTCTCTTACGTCAGAAGCCCAGGTTCAATCCCAGGGCAAACTAAAGAGGATTTGCGGTGGACAAAGTGGCACTGAACTAGTTTCCCCTCCAAACACTTCTGTTTCTCCCAGTCAGTACCATTCCTCCAGCTCTCCATATTCGTTCATCCATCATTCTGATGGACAATGGACCCATTAGAGGTCGCATTTCCACGGAGACACTGTCACCACACCACAAGAGATTAAAAGAATAAGGCACACGGACAGACAGACGGGTTGGAAACTGTCCGCTACGGCCTTAATCTAAACAAATGGAAAGCGCCGGTATATAAAGCGGGACATGAAATTTTATCCAGCATCATGGACATGCCATGTTACAACTTTTAGTATGAATGAAAATAGGCATTTGTGGCATCATTTCATTAATAACAAATGATACAGTTGATACGGGACGGCACGTTGAAGGTTTAGATTGGTAGGATATGTGTGAGGAGGAGGGAGGTAATAGTGGTTCAATACAAAGTGTCTATAATCCTCCATACAATGCATTGTTCTCCACAAGCGTTTATTGTCAAAACGACGCTGTTGTGTCTGAATATGACGTGTTGGAAGCGTCAGTCTCAGCGCGCTATTGATACGTGCCATACGTGGGTGCACGTCAATTTAAATCCACAATATACTATAGGCAGTACCACTATTTAGTGTGTTCTGGGTTACAAACATAATGGGTTTTACTGTACTAAGTTACAACAATTATTTGAAATTGTTAATACGCATAACAGACCAAAAAGAACGCACAGTATATAAAGTTCTGACAGTATTTAACCCTTTAAAGAGCAATAAAATCCTGAATTATATTTAAAGATTGAGTCCGTACCGCACAGTAAACACACTCCGTCTCGGTTATAAAAACCAGTCAGTTAATGCTGTATAGGGAAATAATCGCTGTTTGTTCTGAGATCCACACAAAACACGTAAGAACACTGTGTGGACAGAACGTAGAGTTGTTGAATGTTTAAGATTCAGTCCGCACTGCGCAGTAAACACACCGTCTCTGTTATAAAACCAGTCCGTTAATGCTGTACAGGGAAATAATCGCTGTTTCTTCTGAGATCCACACAAAACACATAAATACACCGTGTGGACAGAACGTGACATTTAAAGACCCAGACCGTACCGCGCAGTAAACGCACTCCGTCTCGGTTATAAAACCAGTCAGTTAATGCTGTATAGGGAAATAATCGCTGTTTGTTCTGAGATCCACACAAAACACACAAATACACTGTGTGGGCAGAACGTAGAAATCGTGAATGTTAAATCAGGTGGTACGTAAGGAAAACACTATGCTTCTAAAGGTTAAATGAGTATCACCGTATTTAGATGTCTGGATTAATAGCTCCACACATTCTTAACCTCCGCTGTGGACGGAGGGTTGGCCACCCTTACGCCCGAATAGAGTTACACCAGGAAACATCCCATGCTACCCATTAAAAATTAGACTAGAGGGACTCGACATCCGTTCTGAGCGCAGCGGAGAATAAATATCGCACTGACATTAACTTCGTATCACTTGATGTTTTTGCGTCAAAATCTCTTTGAAATATGTCACTTTTTTTCCCCATGGCGCAACTGTCCCTACAGGACCAGGGCCTCCTCATTATCGAGACTTCACGATCACACTCAGACACAACACGCTTGGTAAGACTCCTCTGGAAGAGTGATCAGCCCGACGCAGACACCTCTACGTGAAAACACACAACACCCACAAGAGACAGGCATCCATAAACCCCGGCGGGATTCGAACCCGTAACCCCAGAACGGGAGCGACCGCAGACCCACGTCTTAGACCGCGCGGCCACTGGGGTCGGTACGATATATATGAGTTATTGAGCCGTATATTTGTAACGTTATGATAAATATTTATTCAGTTCTGAAACCATATCTTATGAATGACACGCAACACCAATACAGGCACTCCATCGGCAAAAATATAAAAGCTTTGGATGCTGAAGCAGGCCGCACGTATAACAATGGCTGCGTTTTCGACGACATTCGAAACTCTATACGAATGACACCGTTTGTCCTTACTCTCCCTGTGCCTGTACAAAGCAAGACAAAGTTGTTTCATGTGGTAGAGCTGAGTTCTGCTGCGGTTATTGACTTGGCGGGGGTATGTACCCCCGGGCGGGACAAAGTGCGGTGGGGAGAAGACGTCGGAAATTGTTAGGATGCGCCAAATTCCTCTCGACAAAACACCGTCGCCGCCTTAAATTATAGGCTGCTCCGGCATGCATAGTGTAAAGTGTCCAGTACTGTATGCTAGGGACTCAAACCTGTTGTTTAACCTTTCTCCAAGTATGAAATTCATCTGACTGACACAAGATGCCAAGTGGCGCATTGCGTGACGCAGGCCAGAGACCTTACAAAGAGGACATTTACGTTTAAAACGTCGCATATGTGCACGGCACAAACATAAATAAAATTTCATTTATTCCCACAATAAAACAACAGCCTTCCTTACGCAGATTTTCACGAAAAATCACAAATGAAAAACAGCATTATGTGCAAAATCTCTTTTACTCAATTTCGTCAATTACGACAGAAAAATGTGGGAAACACAGATATAAGTTCTTAACACCCGTGAGAAAAAAACGTCCTTTACCATGCCGGTATTTACAGTACTCACATCACTAAACAGTGGGCCGCGATAGCTCAGTCGGTATAGCGACTCGCTACGGGCTGGACGGTCCGGGGATCGAATCCCGGTGGGGGGGGGGGCGAGATTTTCCGCAGCCGTCCAGACCGGCCGTGGGGCCCACCCAGCCTCCTGTACAATGCGTACCGGGTCTCTTTCCCGGGGGTAAAGCGGCCGGGGCGTGGGGCTAGCCACCCCATCCCCTCCTCGTTCCGAGGCTCACGAACGGGTAGAGCTATACCTCTACTCCCCCCTCTTGGGCCCTCAGGGCCTGGTATAGGCTGAACCTTTACCTTAAATCACTAAATAAATTTTTATAAACACATCCTGCACCGAATTTATGCAAATCTTATAAAATATGTAGAAACTACAGGAGAAATTTTACTTACACCGTCAAGAATGGCTTCCACTACACCGATTTTCATGAAAACCATGCTTACGGCGACATATTTTTGTATAAAAAGAAACTCTTGTCAAATTCCATGACAGTCTGACAAACGGTTTAGTAAGTGACGGCAGGTCACAAGCAGGCGTCTGAACGGACGGAAGAACGTGCCCTCTACATAGGCCTCTATTTGACTTTGTAAAAACTGTTAACTGTTAAACTTGTTGATACATGTTTTCTACTAAGCCTCTAAGAATTAACCTACCAATGTCCTATGAGAAGTAAAAATGACTCACTCGCTACGTACCTCGTATATATATTTCGTCTCCCTTGATATGAAACTTTTTCTTCAACCTTGTATATCCCATGCATATAAAATGTATTTTACCCTCCCATGCTGAGAAACTACGTCTCCCAAATGTGTTTCCTAAAACAGAGGTAACAGCAGTAGTTCTAAGACTAAATATAATATATATGTTTTGGTCAGAAAAGAAACTAGAATTTATGGAGCTGTATCATATCTGTCGAGACCACTGGTGAGTTATCTCCTGACATGAATCTTCAAGGTTTCTGAAATGTTAGGCCGAGTCGACCGGTAAATAGTTACTGACGTTTTACACTTTTTGTACAAACTGATTCTGAAGATGGAAGCACTAAGCTCCTCCGAATCATCAAAATTGCACTACATACACTTACTTCCTTCCACGCTCCCTAACAGCCATAGCAAACCGAAATTCTGCATGTGTCAAATTTACAGTCTTCAGTTTTTAACTAATTAAATCCATCGAGTAGAATTACTGAACTTCTGTAGCTGCTAAGCTGCCGTTTACGAAACTCAAAAGTTCATTTCCATGTTCAAAACAGTCCAAAAATAGACTCTATACATTCCTGAAACCCCCAAACCTTTATCTTTAGGGCTAACATAATAGTACACAAAACACTAATCACCAACAAATGCACAAAGAGAGTTTTATCATCAATCGTAACACATTCCTACATGTTTCGACCCTGCTGGGTCATCTTCAGGGAGGACTTTTTGTTATGTTACACCAAGGTTGCACTTTACAGTTGAGTGAGAATGTGCTGTTGNTGTGAACAGCACAACTTATGAAGCTTCTAATAATATCCTGTGAACAGCACAACTTATCAGGCTCCTAACAATATCCAGTGAAGGGCACAACTTATGAAGCTCTAATAATATCCTGTGAACAGCACAACTTATGAAGCTCCTAACAATATCCTCTGAAGAGCACAACTTATGAAGCTTCTAATAATATCCTATGAACAGCACAACTTATGAAGCTTCTAATAATATCCTGTGAACAGCACAACTTATGAAGCTTCTAATAATCTCCTGTGAACAGCACGACTTATGAAGCTCCTAATAATATCTTGTGAAAAGCACAACTTATGAAGCTTCTAATAATATCCTGTGAACAGCACAACTTATGAAGCTTCTAATAATATCCTGTGAACAGCACAACTTACGAAGCTTCTAATAATATCCTGTGAACAGCACAACTTACGAAGCTCCTAATTACGCAGTTTTACAAAAATTACTCTCACTTCCTGTCAGGTTTTAATATTTTCCTCAGCACGCTGCTTTGAAAAGCCTACACGCTTACTAGCCGCCACTGAAGCTGCACAAGAGGTAGTGGCACTAATTTGCGTCGTAATTGGTGTAAATGCGACGCGACGAACTTCACTAATAGCGCGAGGCACAGCGTCAAGTCGTATTAACTCCATTCTTCTCTCCGCTGGCAGCCATTGTTTAGCGGCGAAGGAAATGATTTCATCTACACAATAACCCACCCCGCCATTAACTAGCTTCATAATACTACGTAATTAAAATAAATTACAGCCAGAGCTAACAATCTTATCACACATAATTCCACCACACTCCGTACATTGCTAAAGTTTTGTGTTATTAATGTAAGTCAAGGAATGGCAGTAACCTGTGTATTTTGTTGTTGACACGGGGAGATGAAGCCAAGCTGCAGCCATAGTACGAAGTACACAGAAAGCCTAACCAGTGTTGTGACATATGAAGACTGCAAATGGTGTAATCTATGAGGTGGTTTACTGCACAGACTGCACTAAGGCATTCACCGAATGGGTAGTGACAGGATGGTCAAAAAAGTGTATGAGTGGAAACCAACATCCACGAGACCACAAGGCAGACCAAAACTTAGATGGGAAAATGACATAAAGAATGATCTAAAAGAAATAAAATTAAACGATTGGAGAATTTGCATCCAGGATAGAAACAAATGGAAAAGAACAGTTGAGAAGACCAAGACTTTCAATATATGAAGTTGTAGCGCCTGAAGAAGAAGAAGAAGAAGAAGAAGGAGGAGGAGGAGGAGGAGGAGGAGGAGGAGGAGAAGAAGAAGAAGAAGAAGAAGAAGACTGTACCAAGGAAATCTGTACTTACAAAAATATCATACGGTTTGAGATCTGCACTCCTCTGGGGTATTACGCAGCGTCGAATGGTAAAACTTTACCGACGTTTCGGGACAACATATCGGTCCCACTTTCAAAGGTCAAGAAATCCAAGAAGAAAACGAGGACCCTTGAAGATGGGATCGATATGTTGTCCCGAAACGTCGGTAAAAGGTATAAAATTCAACGCTGCGTAATACCCTTGAAGAGCGCAGATATTAACATCGCGGTGGAAGCCTGAAATCACGTGTCAGACGGTTTGACGGCGCAGGAATAAACGTGAATAGGTGGACACCCGTACGAAAAGTAGAGACGTCAACTATGCCATTTTTTACGAAATCGTAAGGGCTAAACACCACTGCGCGCAGATCTCTTATCGAAAGCAGAATGTGGAAATGGCAGAGAGAAAACCCATTTAAGCCTCAGAATAGAGTAGGGCTTTCGCAGCTAGATTTTGGTGAAACTCTCCATCACCCAGGAAGGTTTTGTGGAAAGGTCCTACAAGAAATCTTACCCAAATCACACGAAAGGTGCGGAAAATGTGAGTAAAATTTCATTTACGCCCCCTCCCCCCCCCCCCCGGCCACCAAAGTAAAGCACTGCTTTCAATTAATCGATTTTGCCCAACTCACAAAAATTCAGCATAACGACTTGAAACCTTCCACACCGAATATCGTCCCAGTGGCTAAGAAATTCGGAAATTGAAAAACTTCACCGACACACTTATGTGAAGTGTGATTGTGAGGCAATTCTCACGGAACTCCATGCGTGTTTGACAAATGCCTGTAAATAACTGCTGTACCGAACTTCATAAGAGTCCTGCAAACAAACTGATAGATTAGATCTGCATTCTTCTGCGATATTGCGCAGCGTCGAGAGGCAATCCACCGACGTTTAGGGACAATGTATCGGTCCCATTTCAAGGGTCAAAAAGTTATTTTACTCCTGGGAATTCCTGACCCTTGAAGATGGGACCGATAGGTTGTCCCGAAACGTCAGTAAAGGAATGCCACTCGACGCTGCGTAATATCCCACAAGAGAGCAGATCTCGTCAACATCGCGGTGGACGCCAGAAATCAGACGGACAGATGGTCTTCGTCTCCACATAAAGGTGTTCTTTTTATATTAACCTTTTAAAGCCTAGCGGTAACTTTACATACCACCAGGTTTAACATTAAAAAATTCTACGTGGTGCCCACATTGCGTTTATGTGTTTTGTACGGATCTCAGAACAAACAGCAACTTTTGCCTTATAAAACATTAAGAGACTGGTTTTTATAACCGAAGTGGAGAGTGTTTACAGCGCGGTACGCACTCAGTCCTTATATAAAACAGATACGCTTCGTCTTTAAAGGGTTAATAAAGAAAGTCTAAACACTAACTTACTTCGAGTTACTCTTCCATATTCATTACAAAATTATGCGTGTTCAGTATCCACTTGCAACAACCATTCTTTTGTAGAACCACACATGGACTCAGTTTAACTCCGTATGTTGAACCCCGTCATAACGACATCGGTTTATACGACACCTCGTCTATAGCGTCAGATATTCTGTAGTACCAATTAATTCATCACTGTTGATCATAACACTATACTCCTCCGTTATAACGACACTCGTTTATAACGACACAAAATATTCAGTCTCTTTCACGCCCTTACAAGCGAGTTCAACTGTATTTTATTTTCTTCTGGTGATCCATATTTTGAAACACCCTCTGTAAACCAGTCTGGCTTCAGAAATACGCTAAATCTGATATCGAGTTTATATTTGGTCTTTATACGATTGTCCGCTAGATATCGCATCGTTGGCCAATGGGCCAGAATCGATTTCGGGAAAGATAAAATTAAATAGCTATTACGCCGTACCAGCAAAATGTAACCACGAAAGGACTAAATGCTGCAGCCTACCCACAGTTGCTGCCACCACATACAGCTCTTTTCTTCCTACGCAAAATTTTGTGTTGGCAGCTGCATTCGAATTTACCGTTCTCACACTGTTGCCTCCCGCCCACTTCACTAGGGGTAAGCAATTTACAACGCCGTGTTCGGCATTGGCCCACTGATACTAACCAACTGGCAAACAGCAAACAAACTTGTTAAACAAAAAAAGACAGGCACTGTACGTATAAACGTAATATTTAGGCGCGTTCGCGTAACCATTATTGCAGTGTAAAAGCAATAAGTATTACATATTCTGAGTGTGTGTAGCCTTAGTTATCCAGCACGCAAAACGCATGCGCCGTATTGTCATCTGTGGCGTGTCCGGGTGTACCATATTTTCCACATTATCTCATAAATGGCAAGATTTTCGGAAAAAAAATAGTTATTGAGCACAAAATGCGTGTTTGATTTTCACTACATCTTTTGTCTGAAACATTTCTCATTCTAAAACGAATTCAGCGAGATATTACCATAAATGTACATAGGTGTTCATGTAAAGTACCAGATTTTAATCAAATTCGAATTATCTCGACAGATTTTCGAAAAATACACAATATCAATTTTCATGAAAAATCCGTCAATTTATTCCATGCGGACGGACGGACAAAAAGACAGACATAACAAAACTTATAGTCGTTTTTCGCAATTTTGCTAACGCACCTAAAATCCTCCACATGTTTCGATCTGTATGGAACTTTCTCAGGGAGATATTTACAGTTCATCAAGTGACACTACGCGATGCTCTGCCACAACAGGGTACAATACGGACAACGACCTGCCTTACAAGATAACTCACTTTTTCATCCCCTAACGTAGTGACTATACCCCTGTTCACATAACAAAAGCTGACCACTGTAATATGGAATATGAGTGTTTACTGTGAGGTACGAACTGGCTTTTTTTCCGATTTCTAAGGATTAAAGGAATGTAAGGGGAAATGGCGTAGAGGTCTCTGCGACGGGCTGATCACTCGTCCAAAGGGGTTCTACCGAGTGTGGCGTGTCTGAGTGTCATCTAGAAACCTCCGAACACGAAGCGGCCTAGGCCCAATTTGGGTCCTTGCGCCAAAGAAAAGGAAAGGGGAGATCGCAGTATTCAAAGAATATGGGTACTGTGTGGATTCGACGGTAAAGTACGTGTTAGCGTGTGGTGATGGAATTAGATTAAGAGCTATTGGATTCAGGAAAAGGAGAGAATTTTTTATCAGGAGAAATGAAAAGGGAGACATAATTTTTGGAGGTCACGTGGGGAAGGAAAACGATCGAAAAACCTTCTTCGGCTATTACCAGCGGCATTTCGGAGTCCAAATCCAATGTTTCGGAAAAGTGTTCGTGTTTTGTTATCACAATCAACTTTTTGCTCTGTGGCCGGTGAAATTTTCAAGCAGAAGGCTAGGACAGATCCTATGGTACAGCAATATCTGTAACTGACTGGCGGAAGAAACAAAACAAATACTCTGCCCACTACCACCTCATGTGCAGAGTAGATCCGTCGGGCCAACTCCTTTAGGCCAAAGGAAACAAACCACTTCTACGTACGGTAGGAAATAATAAAGTAAAGTTTAGTGATATTCTCCAAATGCGTAATGTATTATATCACACTTCACCGAAATCCGCCCAGCAGTATGTACTGTTATGACCAAATTACTTGTCACTTGTTCGTACTGACATGAAGACGCAAGCTGCCGAGAATTGAAAAGCACTGCGCACACACAAAGAAGCGTTTTAACCCTTTAAAGACGAAGCGTATCTGTTTTATATAAGGACTCAGTGCGTACCGCGCTGTAAACACTCTCCACTTCGGTTATAAAAACCATTCTCTTGATGTTTTATAAGGCAAAAGTTGCTGTTTGTTCTGAGATCCGTACAAAACACATAAAAGTAATGTGGGCACCACGTAGAATTTTTTAATATTAAACCTGATGGTACGTAAAGTTACCGCTAGGTTTTAAAAGGTTAAATCCCTTTCCCAACATCCACAGCCACTAAAGCCACATATGCACACCCAGAAGAGTAAACGTCTTTTTTTTTAAAGCCACATAATGCTCCCTAGCCATTACTTGTGATCGTAGCAGCGATCACGCCTTGGCGACTGCAGCTGGGAACTCTGCTAAAAAGTGTCTAGTCCCTACCATAAACACACAGCCCCCCCCCCGCAGGCGTTATTTTCATGCATCGTACAAACAGACTAAATGATCGTCAACCATTAACACAAATAAACACAGCACCGCTTATTTAGGGGCATGAATGCGAAAAAACAGAAATCCGAGAAAACGAAAATCAACATCACTCGGAATAATTATGACACATGATCTGAACTGTACGCAAAATTATACAAAATAAGCAGCGCTATAATGTAACAGTATCGCGCGCTATCTATCTGAAATAAAAACAGTGACGCAAAACTTTGTTCATGGTTACTACTGTTATCAATGCCTCGTCTGTTTCAAGCGCAGAGTTTGTTTACCTGTTGTTCTAATTGGTTTGTGTTGAAAGTCCATTAGAAATATCGAAGTGCACCCCCCCTCCCCCGTTTCAAACATCACTCATTTCACCGGCTCTACAAAGGAACACTTGCTAGTTTCACTGTCACACACAGCCGCAGGCATAAAAATGATCCTCGGTATTGCAAACTGAAAATTAACAGACGGATTTGCACGTTGGAAAATGAAATTGCCGGAGATTCACAGTCAATCATCACGTGATTATTGAGTCTTAACGCATTTAAAAGCCACATTTCAGCTGTAAATTTTATATAGCGTCAAATGAAACTGGGTGACGAACATGAATAGTGCGTAGGTAAGATTTGGAAGGAGATAATTGGTAGTCTATTTTACCTGAAAAGTTTCAAATTCTTACTTGACCGTTCTAGGTTCGTGTGTCAGCGGGAAGTTCCAAACAGGTCTCATTTAGCCCTTCCAAGTACGAAGCAAAGTGGAAAGAGGAGGAGAAAAAGCGAAAAGTAAAACACGGGAAGGTAAAAATAAACAAAAAAGAGAAAAATTGAAAATAATAAGAGAAGAGAGACAAGGGAAGAGGGTAGTTAAAGCTGTATATTTTTAGGGAATGCAGGAAAACCAAAAGAAAATTTTCGTCTTATGATTTTCCCCAAGCACTACCCGATCCATCTCTTTTAAAGTTAGGTTCAACTAAACAGTACAAAGAGCACCGTTCCTAAACAACTGTGACAACACCAATTAGACAACACCCACACACCCTTATACGCCTCATGTCTCTTAGGGAATTAAGCATTGTCTATTGTAAGAATCATAAGACAAAACCCACCTGTATACAGAATTGAAAGTGTAAAGGTAAAGCAATCCCTGTACAGGCCCGGACAGGCTCTGAGGATTCCAGGGGTTGAAGCTCCCAAATTTCAAAAAAATCGGCCGCCTTTACCCCCGAGGAGATATTGCTGGTACTCATTTCTGTTAGAGGCTGGGTCGACCCAAGAGCCACAGTGCGGCCGGAATGATTATGAGAAATTCCAATGACACCACCGGGAACCGAACCCGCGACCTTCCGACTTCTAGTGCAGTGCCTCAACCAACTGCGCCACCGCGTGCCCCCGTGGACGGAATACGGAGCTTGTTTATGGCAAAGCAAATGGTGCCCGTACAGATAACTGAAAAGTACGTACATACATATAGTTCACTGCCTGGATACCTAAATGAAATGCCATATTGCTACAATTCTTGCACCTTTCAAAGCCCCTACAACACCTCTTATTGCAAGGTGGAAGATGCAGACTCAATACCTTGCGTGAAGAAGAAAAGAGAAAGAGAAATAAAAGTACTTGGAATTTGTCGTTCCACGTCAAGTGTTATAGATTTTGATTCGTAAACGTCCTCTTTGGCACAACCCCACAAAAACAAATAACACGGACTACGATTGGGGCCTTAGCGAAGAAAATTTTTGTCCTCCACGCCCAATCCACCAACCAGAAAAATGGTTGTCAAGCCACGAAAAGAGGAAGATCAAAATGTGGTGGAACTCCATCTTGCATAAAATGCAGTATTTCATAATCTGTCACACTGAGAAACGACCGACAGCACGAACTTGCCAAGCATTCCGGTTATGAGAGACACAAATTTAACATTACGAATTCCCCTTTCAATCACTCTGTAGCTACCGCTGTACTCGTAACTGATGTTGGCTAGCACAGCCATTGAAAATCCCAGTGCATTTGACCGTCACTTGAGTGACACCTTATTGTACCAATCAAATCGTTCCAATAAAAGCTGTGTCGACTCGTATAAAACTTTTTACAAAATTAAATCGGACCTACAGGGTCTGTCGATCTTTGAGTGACGTCTTGAAGCCTCCCTGTTTCTGGTTCTCTCATTTGTTACAAACGGGTCTCTTCTCTTCGAAAGATCATGCAGAATCCCTCGAATTTTAATGAATTCGATTATGTCAGTGTCTATCACTGTCCAAATAAACCATATCAGGCATTATGGAAAAAAGAGTTGGAATAGGGGTTTAGCTCAGTTCCATCTCGCCATTCGCCCGCATGTAAAAGCTCACAACTTGTATAACCCACCACAAATATCTGTAACAAAATATTCGGCAATGTAAGGACTGGCATCAAAAAACATTAAATAGGGCATCAACTTACACTCAGATCCAAGAATAATGTCATATTCAGTGAACTGACACGAATAAAAGAGAGAATAAAATATAGGATGTTGCATTTTTTTGTGTTACGTGAGTTTCTTAAATGAAAACACTTTTGTGTTTGTGAGAATTACTGTCTTCCTGGACTTAACCTTTTAAAGCCTAGCGGTAACTTTACGTACCACCAGGTTTAACATTAAAAAATTCTACGTGGTGCCCACATTACGTTTATGTGTTTTGTACGGATCACAGAACAAACAGCAACTTTTGCCTTATAAAACATTAAGAGACTGGTTTTTATAACCGAAGTGGAGTGTTTACAGCGCGGTACGCACTGAGTCCTTATATAAAACAGATACGCTTCGTCTTTAAAGGGTTAACCATCTCCCTAGTGGAAAATCGAAACATCAGTAAATTTCTAGCAGTCTATACGGTGTTGCATGCTGTAAGACAGGATTCTATATAACTTATGCTTTCATATTTACGTTTGCGAAGTGTGTCCCATGTTTAGTACGTGTAGGACGCACGTGCAGCGCTATACATCACACTTCCTTTCCGGGTTTGTTTTTGTATCTGGACATCATGCTACATAACAACGTCAGTTCAATTTCCGTTACGTCACAAAGTGCCGAAACCGGAATTCGAACTATTTTATCAAAATCAGAATCTTTAAATTTTACATTGTCGTTTGTTTTGAAAAAGAAAACTAATGTATACGCAGTGGTCGAGTAGAATGAATCGACTGACACCAGTGCCAGCAGGCAGTAAACATACCCAATCGAAAACACTAATCACCAACAAATGCACAAAGAGACTTTTATCATCAATCGTAACACACTCCTACATGTTTCGACCCTGCTGGGTCATCTTCAGGGAGAACCTTTTTGTTATCGTTACACTAAGGTTGCACTTTATAGTTCAGTGAGAATGTGCTGTTGACTGTGTACTGTGCACTGGAGGCGTG
>BLKM01000913.1:1179943-1204943 GCA_013340265.1 Coptotermes formosanus | reverse complement strand
CAGAAGTCTTCAGTGAAAATGCGTTATTTACTATGAAAATGTACACACAAAAAAAATATATTTAAATAGAAATTTCTGAAAATGCTATGCTGTATCAAATTTAGACACCAACAGCTGATGGTGCTAGTGTACAAAAGCAGCACTGATTTCACTACGTTGCTTTCACCGTGCATTGTTATTGAATTATTCACTAAAAAGTGCGAATAATAACGTGTGAATGAGATTTTCACAGTGTATATACAGCGCCGAATATTATTCGGGTAAACAAATCGAGAAGAAACAGATGAGCGAGGCATGTAGCATGTATGGGGGAAAAGAAAGGTGCATACAGGATTTTGGTGGGGACACCTGAGGGAAGGCGACCACTTGGGTGACCCAGGCGTAGATGGGAGGATAATATTAAAATGGATCTTCAAGAAGTGGAAATGAGGGCATGGACTGTATCGAGCTGGCTGAGGATAGGAACAGGTGGCGGACTCTTGTGAATGCGGTAATGAACCTCCGGGTTCCATAAAATGCGGAGAATTTCTTGACTAGCTGAGAAACTGTTAGCTTCTCAAGAATGCCTCTGCTCCATGGAGCTGGTTAGTTATAGAGCGCCGGCCATACCGCATGGACATCAATTCATGTGGAGCTGTTCCGACGATGTGTGCATAACAAGGGCTGTATCCCACCAGTGGCGTCCCAGCTTCCAGTATGAAATCTCTCTCCCTGATGATGGTGGTACATAGGCCACCGAAACATGTAGAAGTGAAGGTGGCCCTCTAAGGACGTTGGGTCACAGATTAAATTTGTGCGTTATTGTTGGTACTTTTTAGTGAATAACAGAAGCTTTAGTTTAGCTTCAACATTGTTGTAGTGACAATGTCACTATCTCCCATCTATACCGTCAACATTGTTGTAGTGACAATGTCACTATCTCCAATCTATACCGTCAACATTGTTGTAGTGACAATGTCACTATCTCCAATCTATACCGTCAACATTGTTGTAGTGACAATGTCACTATCTCCAATCTATACCGTCAACATTGTTGTAATGACAATGTCACTATCTCCAATCTATACCGTCAACATTGTTGTAATGACAATGTCACTACCTCCAATCTATACCGACAGGCACAACACAGCTCCTTTCTTTCCATGTTTATTACAACATGTTTCGTTTGTTTAAATTGCTATTATCAGCTAAAATAATAATCTATAAGAAAAAAGTGTTTAAGGGCAAATTCCGTTTGTTAAACTTTTTTCTCATAGATCTGTAGTTTACCTGATGGTCGTTTAGGCGGCCGAAACATGTTGTAATGCAACTCGAATCTTTTTTGCCCCATCTTATATTGCCACCTGTGGCCTGTCTGGTTCTACCACATTTTTCCAAATTACCTCATAAATGGCAATATTTTCGAAAAAAAAAATACTGAATAGAAAACGTGTGTTTTGATTTCCTCTAGAAGTTTTATCTGAAAATTCCTTATTCTAAGAAGAACTGAGCGAGATATTATCATCAACCTACGTAGGTCTTCACATAAAGCACCCGTTACTCCTATCGCATTTTAATAGAACTTGAATTTTCTCGACAGATTTTCGAAAAATCCTCAAATATCAAATATCACAAAATCCGTCTACTGGGAACCGAGTTGTTCCATGCGGACAGATGTACAGACGGACGGACAGACATGATGAAGCTAATATTCGCTCTTTGCAATTTTGCTAACGCGCCTAAAAAGTACTAGAAGTCTCGAATTTGGTGTACAGCATCCCTCTTATCATGTCTCCGAGCACGGCAGCCATATCACGAACAAAGCCTGCATCCGCCGACATACCTTATGACACCCGTCCTTCTCAGAGACACCATAAAATATACAGGCATTGGAAACTAGATGGGAAGCTCCACGACCTTGTAACTAAGAGATAACGTCTATGAATACCACAGGTAACCAGAACAGTGCTGTGTTAGAAATGATGCCATTTACGAAGTGCTTTCGAATGTATCTGTCCATCACACGCAAAAATTTCGTAGCAATGGTAGACAGTCGCAGCATAGAATGAGGTACGTCACAGAACTGGATGGATTTAGCCTTCACACACACACACACACACACACACACACACACACACACACACACACACACACACACACACACACACACACACACACACACACACACACACACACNCACACACACACACACACACATACACACACACACACACACACACACACACACACACACACACACACACACACACACACACACACACGTCTCTACGTAGAAATACCGCAGAGAGGAAAGTCCTTGTAACTTCACTGAATCGATACGCCGAAAGACGGACGCACGCTCTGGGTTGCGTGACGCACGAAAACCGTTGGTGCTCTTGTTCTAAGCACCGCGGTCAACGTCTGAGTGGGCAGGGGGACTTAAAGTTAGATAAGTGTACCTCAACTCCTGCAGAGCGACCCACTGTTATTCTACGAGAAGACTAGTGTATGGTTGGTTAATGACATTGTCGATAGCTCGAAATGTGTAGCATCGAACGGTAGGATAAGTAGTAAATAATGTATTGGAATAGGCGTGACACGAGATGTTGCAGTTGCAAAATTTGAGGTTATATCCGAGAGATATGAGACAGGCGATGTGTGGGTTTAAGTTATTCTATTGTGTGTGACATACGCCGAAAGACATTGATTCAATCAGCACAAAATTTGCGAGGTTTGTATTGCCCATAGCGTTAATTCTAACAAGTCAGGTCTTCTGGGATAAGAAGCTGTGTCTTTTATTGTGTGATTCCAGACACCGGGAAGAAACCTTGTGCCTTCCCTGCGTGACAGTTAACTTTATATTTCAAACTTACAGCAAAAATGACACCTTGAAATTCCCAATTTTAAAATACAGGCAGTATCGTCACTGAGCATCCCCACACATCTAAATATTTCCTCATGATGGCTTAAAGACAAGCCCGAACATTAAAAAACACTAATCACCAACAAATGGACAAAGAGAGTTTTATCATCAATTGTAAGACGCTCCTACATGTTTCGACCCCGCTGGGTCATCTTCAGGGAGAATTTCCCGTTGTTACACAAAGGTTGCACTTTATAGTTGAGTGAGAATGTGCTGTTGACTGTGCACTGCATTGTTTTTGAAGGCGTGAACTCTCTGTTGACGCCTCCAAAAACAACGCAGTGCACAGTCAACAGCACATTCTCACTCAATTGTAATGTGCAATCCTTGTGTAACGGTAACGAAAAGTTCTCCCTGAAGATGAGCCAGCAGGGTCGAAACATGTAGGAGTGTGTTACAATTGATGATAAAACTCTCTTTGTGCATTTGTTGGTGATTAGAGTTTTTGTATGATATAGTGCACGGACATGGAACACATTAAAGCCCAAACATATAGCTTATATGTAGTTATCGTACTGTGATAAATGTTACCTGAAGTACCTGTGTCTGAGTTAGGAAATTAGGAATTAATCAATAAAATCCCAAATGTTGTAAAGTAAAACAATAATATTGGAAGTCATAGATATATGGGCCGTAACTAAAACATCACGACTGCACGACTTATGACATATACTCAGAAATGCTTTTTATATACAGGCGAACTCGATTATAACGTCATGAAAGGGACTGAATACTTCGTGTCGTTATAAACGAGCGTCCTTATAACCAAGGAGTGTAATATTACGGTTAACAGTGAGGAATTAATTGGTACCACCGAGTATCTAACGCTACAGACGAGGTGTCATATAAACCGACGTCGTTATAACCGGGTTCGACTGTATATACAAAATGAAAACCTACATGGGTAAATACGTGAAAGTACTCTGTAGAATTCTCTGTCGCTAACTCAATACGCCATATTGTAGCTAAAATGGCTGTCATCACCTATCTGAAAGTTACGTGTGAGATGTCGTGACCTTTTAATAATGACGCTTCTGTAATTAACCTCCTTGTTTAGTCACGACTTGAGTGTTTTAGATTACAAAACGGAGATTCAGGAAAGCAAACACGCTGGACAAACATCTGGCTGACGTAGACAAGTATAAGATGGCAGCAGGCTGGACAGCTCTGCGTAAGGAGGGGCTGCATAATCTGCACTCTTCGCCAAATATCATAATAAATATGAGATAAAACGGACGTGTAGCACTTATGCAACACGAAATGCAGAATTCTGATGAAAATATAGATAGAAGACAACATTTGGAAGACTCTAGTGTAGATGAGAAAACAATATTAAAATGGATCTTAAATAAATAGGTTTGGAGGGTGTCAGACTGGATTTATGTAGCCCGACAAACGGATAATTTAGAGCTCTTGCAAATACGGTAACGAAAATTTGGGTTTCATAACGGATGGGGAGACTATCGAGAGGTGATTATCAACTTTTGGAGATGGCATATGCATTGTGGAGTTAGTTAAGACAAACCGTGTCTTTCACAAAACATTACTGTGTGGTGACAGTTTTATGGCCTTTATCCATCGTCCGAAGAGTAAAATATTAAAAGCAAAAAATTAGCTCTGTCTAAGGGGCCCAACAGAACAGGCGTTCTTCTCTTCTGTCCCTCCATTCACCTGAGGACGGAAGCAGAGCCAGCTTCCGAAACGTCGTGAATTTAATTTTTTTAATTTTTAAGATTTTACTCTTCGGAAGATGGATAACGTCCATAAACCCATCACCACACAATATTATACACCATCGTCAAAACATTTTAGAATTTAACAAAATATTATGGTCAGCAAATAAGTGAAGGTAACTTAGAAAAGACCTGAAGAACGCATGAAAGACTTATGAACAGTGCACCCTTTTGTCGCAGGACACAGTGGGAAATTCGGAGAAGATTTGAGAATGTTATAGAAGTTCATTTTGGAGAAACACAGTGTGTGGGGTGATGGTATTTGAAACCTGTCAGGAAAGAACAAACCTTGAAGATGCTAACGAGCCTTGGATTTAAGATCCATAGACAAGTGCCTTAACTACACACACTTTAAGCAACCCGTCAATAAAATGCTCGCATCCTTAGCCAAATGAATCCAAGCCACATACACCATCCTACTTCTCAAGATAAGAGGGTCACTGCAGAGGCATAGAAGGCGTATGGGAGAGTGGAAGTAAAGCTGCACTCACTGCTACACTCGTTATCAGACGAAGATGAGTGGTCAGTTTTAAGCCCCAGCCTCTTTAGTCTCAGGAAAATATCCTGTAGAGAAGGAGTTTAGTCGGACCCCAGACTCGTTCGATATTCAACCACGAGTCATCCTTCTTCCAAAATGCAATCCAGCCACTTTCCCAACTTCTTCCTCCTTCTATTTCCTTAAGATACTTTAAATAATGACCTATTTACTCCTATGTCTTCCAAGTTGTCCCCCTTTTCAATTTTTCACCAACATTTTCTAAGTATTTTTTTATCCTACAGGCTTATGTCCTTCGTGGTTTGTTGCACCAGGTTAAATAACATGGGGCCAACAGCCGGTTAGGTAAGCAACTATCAACTCCACGGAGTGAGGCATACAATATCCCTGACGATACGTAGGGTCTGTGTTTATTCATACAAAAAGAAATCAGGCGCAAAAGCATAGTTCTGTGTTTGCAGCCGGTCGGTTTCAACAGCGTCACTGAACGCCTGCAAGCTATGAGTGTTCTACTCCGCCACACACTACTGTCGGAGAAGTTGCCGCTCTATCGCGGCGTTCGATACATCAAAAAGCGTCCTAGCCTTTATTCCCTAACCAATATCTCAACTTTTTCTAACCATATGAATTTGAAGCTGTAGGCGATAGTTTCTATAACGAGACCGTCGCGACAAAGTCGTGTCTTGGGGCCAGAAAATTCTGTTACAAAACATTTAACTAAATTTCGCTAGAAATAACATTTTAAATTTAAGTTTCATTCGACATTTCTTTCGATAGGTTGTGAGCAGCTAACACTGTCATTATAAGGCGTCAAATTGTTTAAAAATTAGTAGAAATGAACTGGGAAGGATGCGAAAGGAAAAGGTCATGGCCTGCTTTTAAGTATGTGTCGGTGTTTGCCTTGAGTGACTGAGGTATTGGGTCCAAATCAGACCCAATATCTTCAACCCTAAAGAAGGAGGCTTGACCACCCATATCGTCGGTGCCTCTACAAAACTGAAGCCTGCTAAATCCTAGGAGTCTACAGAATGTGAGAACTTACAGTAGCAGAAAAGAGGGTGTAAAGAGAAATTTATGACGAACAAATGGGAGAGTAACGTTCATTCTCTCCGTGAAGTGGAGGGAGAGTAACGTTCATTCTATCCGTGAAGTGGAGGGAGATTGACGTTCATTCTCTCCGTGAAGTGGAGGGAGAGTAACGTTCATTCTCTCCGTGAAGTGGAGGGAGAGTAACGTTCATTCTCTCCGTGAAGTGGAGGGAGAGTATCTCACTTTCCCCTACGACTGCCCGTTTCGTCTTAAACTTTAAATAACAAAGTTCATTCAATTTGATTTAAAAAGTGCCGTTCTACCTATTGGAAAACACACAGCGTAACCATTACCAGTCTTTCAATAATGTTCAGTAAAATTCTAAAAGGTTTTGACGATGGTGTATAATATTGTGTGGTGATGGGTTGATGGACTTTACCCATGGTCCGAAGAGTAAAATATTTAAAATATTAAAATATTAAAAAATTAAAATCACGTTTCGGAAGCTGGCTCTGCTTCCGTCTTCAGGTGAATGGAGGGGGAGAAGAGAAGAACACCTACTCTGTTGGGCCCCTTAGACAGAGCTAGCCTCCATCACTGGAGTCCGGTAGGTGTTCTTCTCTTCTCCCCCTCCATTCACCTGAGGACGGAAGCAGAGCCAGCTTCAGAAACGTTGTGATTTTAATTTTTTAATATTTTTAATACTTGACTCTTCGGACGATGGATGAAGTCCATAAATCCATCACCACACAATATTTAGTAAAAATGTTGACAACCATATAAAGTCATAAAAATACCATGCGCGTTACGTGCGGAGACATACACCTTTGTGATACGTGGTGCACGTAGTTCCCATTGTTCTCTGAACAGTCAATTAGCCAGTCAAAATTTATTCATGATCGGTCATTGTACCACTATATCAGACCAACGAAATGCACTTTTACTATTCATCCAAACTCGCACCCTACTCCCAAAATGTTTCGGCGCTATTACTCCATCTGCAGGGAGAAAATCAGTTTGAAGTTATCTGCCAGTGGACACGTCGCTTCAATTTTTGTTCATCTTCATTCAGCGTGTCCACTGGCAGATAACGTCAAACCGGTGTGCTACCTGAAGATGGCGTAATAACGCCGGAACATGTTGATGTAAGGTAAGTTTGGATGAATAGTGAAAGTACATTTGGTTGGTATGATACAGTGATACAATGACTGATTTCACAACAGTGTACGGAATAAGCAAAGTGAAAATTTATCCATGATGCCTGCCTCAGTGTCCGTCGTGACATGGCAACGTCTCGCATGGCACAAAGTGTCTGAAGGAGCCATCCTTCATTATGGCTTTCTTTCTTAACAAAATAAAGAGAGCTTACCAGGTAAACGCGCTGTCTCTGCGTATCACCCAGTGAAGTTTTACATAACTTTACATTTTTAAACAAATTTGTTACAAACATTACTCCACTGGATGTCAAACCAAAGTCGAACTTGCAAAATAAATTCTACAAAACCGAATAAAAGTCTGCACACCCACCCTAGATTTGTTTAACCTCTGATGTTAAAATTAAAACCTGGAGTACCGGCTCAATATTCGGTATTAATTGAGACAGATTATTTTTCTAAAAAATATTAACTAATTGTTCTTTGTAATGAAGAGACACGGTGTTGTCTGTGAGCGTGTTGCTGAACGGAACTGTGAATTGCTAATATTATATAAAGTGGGTGACAAACGAATCAATGAGCACGGAGTACTGATGGAATAATACTGACAGGAGAAAGCTAAAATACTTGGAAGGAAACCTCACACAGTGTCACTGTGTCCAACAAAACTCCCGCATAGACTAGCTTCAGACATTAAAACAAAACAACTAACGTTTCAAATTTGTATATTTTAACCCTTTAAAGACGAATCTTATCTGTTTTATATAAGGACTCAGTGCGTACCGCGCTGTAAACACTCTCCACTTCGGTTATAAAAACCAATCTCTTAATGTTTTATAAGGCAAAAGTTGCTGTTTGTTCCGAGATCCGTACAAAACACATAAATGCAATGTGGGCACCACGTAGAATTTTTTAATGTTAAACCTGGTGGTATGTAAAGTTACCGCTAGGTTTCAAAAAGTTAATTTCGATGTTACATTATTCCTTATTGCTTCACGATCAAAGATAGAGATAATGAGACATTTGTGTTCGCTCGGTATATGTCCCCAGTGACAGTCTCATTTTCCCAGCTTCTCCAGTAACTTTCCGTCAGCAAAGTTCTAGTTGAAGTCAACACTCAAGTGTTTACGCGCAGACACTCAAGTACAGTGCGTGTTCGGTAGGGCGGTCTGTGTGTGTCAACTGTCTAACCCTCTATACAAGAAGCCTCTTCAGCCCCCTCTGGGATATCTGAGGTGACGAGCGGTCCGGTAAGTAAGAAAAACACTGCAGCGATCCTGGCGGAAACATCCGAAATCATAGGGGAAATAAGGGCGAAGGACTAAAGTCTACATGACCTGAATTACGCGACTGTGCTCTGAAAACTTGTGAGGTTGGAAAATATTCAAAAAAATACGATAAAGGAGTAAGAAGGAACGTACAAAGAACTAGAAGAAAGAAGGAAAAATAAATAGAAAAGAGACAGAGCAAAAGAATAGCACATAAACGAGAACAGTTTTCTCAGACAGGGGTGCCCATTTATATTGGGTGACGGACGTAACTTCCACGACAGATAAACTTTACTTGCCACACTTACGTACACACTTAAATCTACGCTAACATGCGAAGTCCATGTCTTAGATGAAACACAAAGGAAACAGAGTACATAATAAAAAATTTTGAAAAGCTTCATATTAACAACAAACCCAGGATAATCTTTTCTTCCATGTTATACACCATGCATATTTCTGTACTGTTAAGACAAACCAACAAACACACACACTTTTTATAAGTACATATTTTTATTAATATTACTTCTACATGTTTCGGTGGTCAAGCTACCATCATCAGGGCATCAAAGCCACAAGCTCTGTTCTCCATTCAACAGTCACATGATATGACGTTTCTTAAATGTAATATCACATGACTGTTAGATTCAAAACGGAACCTGTGAGCTTTGGCGCCCTGTGATAATGGTGGCTTGGCTATCGAAACATGCAGAGGTAGTGTTAAAAGGTTAATGCAAATATATACTTAGAAACAGCGTGTGCGTTTGTTGGTCTGTCTTAAAAACATAGTAACAATCATTCTTTCCTGTAAAGATATTTAAAATTATGCCCAATTAAATTACAGTGCAGCCCTGTTGTAACGACATCGGTGTATACGACATCTCGTCTATAACGTCAGACATTCTGTTGCACCAGTTAATTCCTCACTCTTAACCATAATACTATACTCCTCGGTTATAACGATACTCGTTTATAACGACACAAAATATTCAGCCCCTTTCATGAGGTTATAATTGATTTCGATTCTACTGCAATTTTACACAGATAACATACATTTATGGTGTCACATGACGAGAGAACGGCATATGAAAACAATATCAGGCCCAATACGACAGAAAACACATTACATTCAACATGGAGGCAGTACGTTCCGGAGAAATGTCAGTACCAACATACCAGCTGCAATGTGCCTTATGTCACGTATAATGTGAGTCACTGCCCTGGTGAACTTCCAAGCGTCTAAACACTTTACCTGACTGACAGACATTTAACCACTTCAAGCGTAACAAAAGTGAAGTCTTCCTGTCTAAGGCATTAAGGAAAGTAGGGTGACAGCAAGTATGGGAAGGGGGAATGAAGTAGGTTTATCTGCGTCAGGATAGTAACTCGCGGGCCCTTGTGAACACGGAAATAAACCTTAATATTCCACACAATGTGGGGAATTTTTTGACTAGCAGAAGAATTACAGTCGAACCCCGTCATAACGACATCGGTTTATACGACACCTCGTCTATAGCGTCAGATATTCTGTAGTACCAATTAATTCCTCACTGTCAACTATAATATTATACTACTCGATTAGAAAAATGTTCGTTTATAACGACACAAGATATTCAGCCCCTTTAATGGCGTTATAACAGAGTTTAGCTGTGTTGGCTTCTTAAAAATGACTCTGTTCCAAGCAGTTAGGTGAGAGCAGCGGTACAGTTCCAAACATTCTTAACCTTTTAAAGCCTAGCGGTAACTTTACGTACCACCAGGTTTAACATTAAAAAATTCTACGTGGTGCCCACATTGCGTTTATGTGTTTTGTACGGATCTCAGAACAAACAGCAACTTTTGCCTTATAAAACATTAAGAGACTGGTTTTTATAACCGAAGTGGAGAGTGTTTACAGCGCGGTAGGCACTGAGTCTTCATATAAAACAGACACGCTTCGTCTTTAAAGGGTTAATCTCATGCGTCGAAGGATGTGAAATGTCCGTTTGAAAACCAGACCCCTTTAGCCCCGGGGAAAGGGCCGCCGGGCAGAAGGGCCCCAGAGCCGTTCTGAATATTTAAATAAATAAAAGAAATTCATACGGTAATACATAAAAAATCCTTTCCTAGCTCACAAAAGACACACTGCGTCTTCATTAAAAACAATGATCAGGTAATGCTGCTAGGAAAAACAGTCCGCTGTTTAGTGTGATATTTATATCGGTAAAGCAGTCCCATTACAGGCCTGGACAGGCTCTTTGGTTTCCAGGAGGTTGAGGCTCCCAGATTTATAGACAATCGGCACAAGGTGGTAAGGTTGTCATCCCTACGCACCCGCCGCCTTCCCCCCCCCCCCCAGGAAATATTCCTGGTACATATTTCTGTTAGAGTCTGAGTCGACACCAGGGCCGTAGTGCGACCGAAAGGATGTCAATGAAAAAATCCACTGACACCATCGGGAATCGATCCCGCGACCTGCCGGTTTGTAGCGCAGTGCCTCAAAGAACTGCGCCACCGCGTGCCCTGTGAGATTTATATAACACACATAAACACTCTGTATGGGCACAGCCTAGAGTATTTGCATCATACAGCAGCTGGTACACGTAACGAGGGTTGTACTTAAGAGAGCTGAGTGTGCTCTGGATAAGGTACGTGGTTGTACTTAAGAGAGTTGAGTGTGCTCTGGATAAGGTACACGGTTGTACTTAAGAGAGTTGAGTGTGCTCTGGTAAGGTACACGGTTGTACTTAAGAGAGTTGAGTGTGCTCTGGTAAGGTACACGGTTGTACTTCAGGGAGTTGAGTGTGCTCTGGTAAGGTACACGGTTGCAATCTCAAAAAAAAATAGAAAACTCTGAACTTCGCTTTTGCCCTGCTCCTTTCCGCTACTGTGCTAGCGTCGCTTTGTGTCCCTCGCAGCTGGTAGCTAATTTACACACGGCCATTGAATAATGTATTTGATGGCATTAGAGTCGGCGTGTGGGAGACTCTATATCCCTTGATAGCTCAGTCAGTTTAGTTACCTGGATTTGTGATAGATGACCGGTAATCGGATTTCGATTTTCGGAAGGGGGAAAAAATTTTGCTCAAAATTTCCGTATCTGGACGTCAATCGCCTTTCTATCCAGTGAATACAAGCAACTCTATTTCAAAGAGTAATCCAAGTTCCAGAGTAACACTTTACTCCCCCATTGTCGAGAATAAAAATCCGTGGACATATCCCTCCAGTCTCCCACGCGTGTTAATGGTGTGATGCTTAATTAAAACTCTTTAAACTTTAAATATTCTTAATTACGCACGACGCTTAAAAGCTTAAACCACAGTGGTTACTATATATACCACCAGGTTTAACATTCAACAATTCCACGTTCTGCCCACACAGTGTATTTATGTGTTTTGTGTGGATCTCAGAACAAACAGCGATTATTTCCCTATACAGCATTAACTGACTGGTTTTTATCATAGAGACGGGGTGTGTTTACTGCGCGGTACGGACTGGATCTTTAAATGCCACGTTCTGCCCACACAGTGTATTTATGTGTTTTGTGTGGATGTCAGAACAAACAGCGATTTTTCCCTATACAGCATTAACTGATTCGCTTTATAACCCAGACGGAGTGTGTTTACTGCGCGGTACGAACTAAATACTTATAACTGAGATCCAAATTCGTCTTTAAATGGCTGCTATCTCGCAACAGGTTTTTTGGTTTTTCCTGTCTTCAAGCAAATATTGAGAATGTTCCAAAGGTTCCACGTTGCTACTGCAAGCTTCTCGTGCAGCCTTCCAGATTTAAATTTATCAAAATTGAACCACTGGCTTTAAGGTTAAAGAGAATTAAATTAAATTTCGCAATTTAGCTTTTTAGCATTAAGGATAAATCAAAATTCGCGGCCCTTATTTCAGACTTCTAGTGTCATTAATCTAACGTCTCCATCTGCATTTTCATGTACGCACCACTCCTACAAGACCCGCGAGCGGGCGAAACCTGGGAGCCTTCTAAGAAAGATAAGCCTTTTTGCCTCCTTCCCACATAACAAAGCGTCTTTAAATGATTTACCATCAGGATAAATTTACCGAGCCGTTCATTGGCTCAGTATTCGTACAGATATCGTCACGTTTCCTTGCGGCCCTCTCTTAGCGAATGGCACGTTGAAGTCACTTCGTATGCAGCACTTTCCATGACGCAAACAAAAATTTCTGTCTTTATCGCCTTGAAACCGAGAACTAAAGAAAATATTCGCATGACCGCCACCTTTGCTTTTGACGGTCTTAAAGAAAACACTAAGACAATTCCGTATATATCTAAGAACCATTACCGTGAATCACCTGAAGACCACAGGACCACCAAAGATATTCCAAATTCAAACGTTCACAGTTCTGTGACCTTGCTCTACTGATGCATGAAGCGCGGATGTACGGGTCCACTTATTTTTTAAACTTCGGCGCTAAAGATAAATGACTAGTTATCTTGTGTTCCGCGTCGCTTCCCCAACAATAAAATTATTATTATTATTTATTTTACATTAGAAATAAGATGTGATATTTGAGGTTCTCACAGCAGTGATAGTACGCAAGATCCCTGTCTCCTGGAATGTGACGCCGTGTCGGTTGGAATATATGTATCAACTTTTCGGATGATATTACTCTCATTGTCTTCATGGTGCAGGGCCTTAGACCCTAAAAATAGAAGCAGAAAATTTTTTCGAAAAGTGAGTATCTATCTATCAATCAACACAGCATTTTTATTGCAGAAGGTTTGAGTCTTATAACGTACTAAGTGGCCACTACTGGCAAAAATCAGTTACCTGTTAGAAATTTAAAGGGAAGGGGGCATATGTAAACAGTGTGACGACATTACGAGCTTACTTTGAGTTTTAAGAAAAGAAAGTAGCCAAAAAGCAGTTCATAATGCAGTCAGCCGCCGCAACTTGTAAATGCGCGGAACACATCGATCGGTGACCCAATTCACAGGAGAGAACTGCCGCAAGGTATTACTGTATTGGACACCGATCTGCAGGCACGCAACGAAAGAAGGATATTTGTGGTTCGAGGTTACGTCCGTTACTCTAAGTTGCTGAAAACGACTGCTGGTGAGACACGAGAAACGGCGGACAATTCGCAGCCCAGCGGTAACCACCAGTAATGCGTGCTGTAACATTAACCCGAATAAGAACAGCATTAACCTGAATTATATGTAAAGATTCAGCCCGTACCGCGCAGTAAAGACACTCCACCTCAGTTATAAAAACAAATCAGTTAACGCTGTATAGGGAAATAGTCGCTGTTTGTTCTGAGATCCACACAAAACACATAAATACACTGTGTGGGCAGAACGTGGCATTTAAAGATCCAGTCCGTCGCGCAGTAAACACACTCCGTCTCGGTTATAAAAACCAGTCAGTTAATGCTGTATAGGGAAATAATCGCTGTTTGTTTTGAGATCCACACAAAACACATAAATACACTGTGTGGGCAGAACGTGGCATTTAAAGATTCAGTCCGTACCGCACAGTAAACACACTCCGTCTCAGTTATATAAACCTGTCAGTTCATGCTGTATAGGGAAATAATCGCTGTTTGTTCTGAGATCCACACAAAACACATAAACACACTGTGTAGGCAGAACGTGACATTTAAAGATCCATTCCGTACCGCGCAGTAAACACACTCCGTCTCGGTTATAAAAACCAGTCATTTAATGCTGTATAGGGACATAATCGCTGTTTGTTCTGAGATCCCTACAAAAACACGCAAATACACTGTGTGGGCAGAACCACTGGGCCATAAAGAATTAATGCCTCGCTATTTTGGCGCCAGAAGCAGAGCTCCTGAAGCCCACGGGATAGGAGGCTGTTTGGATGGGATACTCCTGACAGAGGTAAAAAACCTTCATTTATTCCGTAATCCAATCACTATACGCACGTATGGAGAGAGGACAGGTTCAAACAGGATTTTTGTGGGAAACCTGAGGGCAAGAGACTACTTGGAAGACCTAGGTATAGATGGGAGAATAATATTAGAGCGGATCTTCAGGAAATAAAACGGCCGAGCGGACTAAATTGATCTGGTTCAGAACAGAACAAGTGGGGATTTGTTGTGAAAACGGTAATGAACAGTGTGGTTCCTAAACTGCAGGAAATTTTAAAGAATGTCATACACCGTTGTGTTGTTAATAGTACAAAAAATGAAATCACTATGTTACAGTATCTTACATAATGTACCTTTCTTCCTCAATATGTTTTAAAGACCAATTGAAAACCTGTGGACGACCTGAGATATGTCGCGTGTAGCTCTACATAATAAACAGAATTCAGTTGTGTTTGGAGAGATATTGATTTTGATTTTTTGCAGGGAATTTCTTGACTAGCTGAGAAACAGTTGATTTACAAGAAGTATTCTCTTCCATTGAAATACTTAATCCAGCCACTATACTGCACTGGCCCCACCAGCCATTCCTTAGAGTAAATAAGGTAAAAGCAACATGCAGTCGAGCTGCTACAGTAGAAGTTGATGGACGGAAGTTGCCAGCATACTGGAGGGTTGATTTTTGCATTTCAGTGACGTGGCCACGCTGCTGCCATTAATAATATTAAGTTACAGCATTTTGGTTATCACATGGAGCAGCTCAGGCTGCAAAAATACTGTCTGTTTTCAGTGAAATGTCAGTCCGACACGTCAACGCACTGTTTTAAAATTCCAAAATTAGATTTGTGAAACAAAATAGACATATCTATCCGAAGTGACTTGACCATACACAAGCGTCCCTCACTCGTGTGTTTTCTACGATTTCTGATTCCTCTGCAGAGTTACTGTAATTTAGACCTGCGAATTAAGACTGTTATCGATCTATCCGTTACTGGTTCTATCAAAGTGTCCTCTTACCTGTGGTCTGTTGTGTCAAACAAGTTTAAATATTATATGGGTAGTTTTGTAGTATATTTTGACGGCGTACTTCCGAATTATTTGCTTCAACATAAATAACAAATCAGAAAATTTTTCTTTCATGTCGCAACAGCCCCTAGTGGGCCACGGCCTCCTCATTATCGAGGCTTCAAGATCGCACCCATTTAGACACACTACACTCGGTAGAACTCCTCTGGACGAGTGATCAGCCCGACGCAGAGACCTCTACCTGACAACACACAACACTCACAAGAGACAGACATCCATGCCCCCGGTGGGATTTGAACCCACAATGCCAGCAAGGAAGCGGCAGCAGACCGACATCTTGGACCGCGCGGCCACTGGGATCGGCAATAATAATAATAATAATAATAATAATAATAATAATAATAATAATGTTATTGTTACATTATTATTGTTTATTGTTATATTATTATATATTGTTATATTATTATTGTTATTATACAATAATAACATATTATTATTATTATTAAATCGGAAGTTGTCCTTGTGCGCGCCATGAAGATATATAGGGGGAGCAAAAGCTTAACTCCAATCATTCTGCACCTTGATACGAGATATTAGTTGTCAAATTTAAGCCCCGGCCGCTTTACCCCCAGGGAAGAACGGTGGTACCCACTGTGCATGAGGCTGGGTAAGCCCCACAGCCGGTATGAACGAGCTTCAGAACTTTGGTAGGTCCAGAGTTTTCAGGGTCGTATAATGCCTCCATCTTCAGTATAAGAAAATAACGTTGCTATATCTATTCCAGGTTACGTTATGTCACATCTGTTGCACTTCTTTTACGGTTGTTGATCTATATGCGTACATAAAGCTGTGGGCTACGGCTGCCATCTCTGCCGCTTTTCACAACAAAGCCATGTTTGTCTCGCAGTAATTACTAACAATACGAACCTATTTGGTTTCGAGTGTGACTCAGTGAAGGCAATCCGGCTCATTGGTGTCAGAACAAAGACAGATTCACTCTGGTAGCCATATTGTATTGCCATGAGTACGTAATCCTCTCTGAAAATGGCGAACATTTCATGTACTATTAACCTTTTAAAGTCTAGCGGTAACTTTACGTACCACCAGGTTTAACATTAAAAAATTCTACGTGGTGCCCACATTGCGTTTATGTGTTTTGTACGGATCTCAGAACAAACAGCAACTTTTGCCTTATAAAACATTAAGAGACTGGTTTTTATAACCGAAGTGGAGAGTGTTTACAGCGCGGTACGCACTGAGTCCTTACATAAAACCGACACGCTTCGTCTTTAAAGGGTTAACATCCGACGGCCGCTCTGTCGCAGTCAACTGTTTCCGTCTCCGACCTTCTAATTATTAAGCATACAGACGATTATTCACTAGTATAGACAAACCAACTAAATGCGCTTTCTCACTAATTTCCACTTATTCCTCACTTCTTCCTACATGTTTCGGCAATCGATGGTGCCTTCTTCAGGCAGTGCCACTTGTACGCTGTTTGCTGCTGGGCCTTGACTGTGTTCCGTTGCTTTGTCTTCAGCCTTTTTGCCGCCGTTTTTATATGTTGCTTCCTCTTGATATAAAGCGTTAAAATAATAAAAACTCCTTAAAATGTTAAAAGACTTTTAGATAATAAAAGGTTCGGCGTTCATTCCTCATGAAGGCGTCTTGTATTTACACCTTTCGTGGACCTTTTATTGTACAGCGTACAAGTAGCTATCCCTGAAGATGGCACCATGGTGTGCCGAAACATACAGGAGGAAGTGAGGAATAAGTGGAAATTAGTGAGAATGGGCATTTAGTTGGTTTTTCTACAATAGTGAATAACTACAGGACAGAGCACGGTATGTACAATACTAAACAAATGTAGACGATTGTCGAAGTTCTTAACAACTATTTCTGCTTAACATTCGTACAGATAATAAATACATATTCCGTTGTTTTAAGGGACCTAGCACAATGTCATCCGTTCGAGTATTGACAAGCGTGTCTTAACTTTGAACATTTTAATCAGGTGAGACACGAAGCTGGTATAAGTAATAAATAAACATTCATTTTCACATTACAGTATAAAGACTGTTTCTTCTTAATATGTAATGCCCAGTGGTTACTATATGAAACACCAAATTTGACATTAAAATCTTTAATTTCTGAACACAGAGTTCATTCTTGTTTTTATTTGATTCTTAGAAAAACACGGATTATTTCCCTATACATCATTAGCTGACTGTTTTTATAACCGAAAGGGAGAGTTTACTGCGCGGTACGAACGGACTCTAAATAAGGTTTAGGTTCATCTTAGCTTTTAAATAAATTCTAAAACTGTATAGGATGCTTAATTTTTAATTAATATTAACTCATCAACTTTAGGTTAATTGTAATTGTATTTGTTTTGTAATTGTATTTATTGCGTGTAGTATGTGTCCTTTATTGTTTTTGTAATTTTGTGTATTGTTCGT
Organism: Coptotermes formosanus; assembly: GCA_013340265.1. Lineage (NCBI taxonomy): Eukaryota > Metazoa > Arthropoda > Insecta > Blattodea > Rhinotermitidae > Coptotermes > Coptotermes formosanus. Next base: position 1,187,032 of record BLKM01000913.1, on the reverse strand, counting down.
GTGTTGTGTGTTATTTTGTGTGATGTGTGTTATTTTGTGTGTTGTGTCTTATTGTAGTACCACTGCCACCGGGTACAAACCCATTTGCAGTCAAAATAAATAATAATAATAATAATAATAATAATAATAATAGGTTTCTACGATGCTGTATAATATTGTGTGGTGATGGGTTTATGGACTTTATCCATCGTCCGAAGAGTAAAATATGAAAAATATTTTTAAAGAGTAAAATATTAAAAATATTCTCAATATTTAACTCTTCGGACAATGGATAAAATTCGTAAACCCATCACCACACAATATTAGCTTTTAAAGTTTTGAAGTCACTCCTTATATTACTATGTACCTTACGTAATATGTATATACATACGTATACATATATATAAACAGTATCACGTTACATATACCAGCTGTAAATAACATTTTAAAAATCGTCTACATGTTTCGATCCGTACGGAACTTTCTCAGGGAGATATTTACGGTTCATCAAGTGACAATGAAAGGCTTACACTACACGATGCCCTGCCACAACAGGGTACAATACGAACAATACAAGAAGCATGAAATATAAAACTCTATTTATGTAACCTCACTTCAGAAATGTATTATGTACCTATTCATATATATCTTCGATACTTAGAATTTTCACTTTCTTATCATTTCACTTTTTTTCTTTTGAGGTCCGTGAAGTTACGACATATAAAACACTATATATTTTATGCGAATTTTACAACACATACTTTATAATCTTTTGACTGTATATTATTTAATGTCACCCATGACATTAACAATTACTCAACTCTCACCGTCTGCCTGATGATATTCTACACTGAATGAAATAAGTAGCTTGCCAACGATATTAGAACCGGTATGTTAATCCTTTAAAGACAAAAAATAAACTTAATTATAGTTAAAAATTTGGTTCGCACCACGCAGTAAACACACTCTTTCTCAATTATAAAAACCAGTTAGTTAATGCTGTGTAGGGAAATAATCGCTGTTTGTTCTGAGATCCACACAAACACATAAATATACTGTGTGGGCAGAACGTGGCATTTAAAGACCCAGTCCGTACCGCACAGTAAATACACTCCGTCTCGGTTATAAAAACCAGTCAGTTAATGCTGTATAGGGAAATAATCACTGTTTGTTCTGAGATCCACACAAAACACATAAATACACTGTGTGGGCAGAACGTAGGATTGTTGAATGTTAAACGTGGCGGTACATATAGTAACCACTGGCTTTAAAGGGCTAATAGCAACCACGACAGTATAACAACTTAATCTGTCTCCCTGTTACTGCTGTTGTCCGTTGCTTCCTAATGCGTTCCTCTCCCCGTCCTGTTCTGTTCTCCCCTCTCTTTCTTTATCAGCAATTTGTCAATGTCCGTCACTCTGCGTAGAACTAACAGCGCTATTTATCCGCGCCGATCAAGGCTTTGTTAATGAGTTTAATTACTTTAACCTGATACCATCTGTCGGCATGTGCTGGCAACTCACGCCCAGACAGTCACAAACTCGCACCCGATATGTTGGGGGTGTCTTTGAAAACGCACTGCGGACTTCCTAATGTCGTCCGCTCCGAATGAGCTTTTAGGTGTAATAAGTTTCTTATTTATGCCTTTCTGAACAGTGCTCCTACACTGTGTGGGCAGAACGTGGAATTGTTGAATGTTAAAGACACAGTCCGTACCGCGCAGTAAACACACTCCGTCTCGGTTATAAAAACCAGTCAGTTAATGCTGTATAGGGAAATAGAATTATTGAATGTTGAATTGAATTGTTTAATGTCAAACCCGGTTACCACTGGGCCATAAGGTATTCACGTAACATTCCGGTGCTTGTGTGGAAATTTTTTGTAACGTTTTATTGAACGATGCTGTCAATTACTAAGGTTACATGGCGTCGGTGATAGAAGAATGAATATAGATCATTGATAGAATGATGCTGATGAAGGAAAATATAAGTACTCGGAGACAAAAAAGCCTGTACCAGTGCCACTTCCTCCAACAAAAACCTCACGCTTAATGGCCAGGGACCGAAGACCAAAACCCCCCGCTGAGAGGCCGGTAATCGCACACTTCTCTGGAGGTACACAGCATGAACGTAACATCTTCAGTCAGGTCTGAATTACTACCATGAGCCTTATAAATCAAATTGTGAAGCACTGTCGCCTGAACCGTCTTAGTAGTCATTCGATTTTCTAACCTTTATGTTCATACGAATGTTGCTAGTGATAATTCTGATACATTTCGAAGGACTTAGGTGATTATTATCATCACTACTACTAATACTGAGGGCCGCGGTGGCGCAGTTGATTGAGGCACTGCGCTACAAACCTGGCAGGTCGCGGGTTCGATTCCAGATGGTGCCATTGGATTTTTTCATTGGCATAATCCTGTCGGTCGCGCTATTGGCCCTGGGGTCGACTCAGCCTCTAACAGAAATGAGTACCAGGAATTTTCCTGGGGGGTAAAGGCGGCCGGTGTGTATGGCTGACAACCTGCCACCTTCATGTGCCGATTGTCTAGAAATCTGGGAACCTCAGCCTCCTGGAACCCTCAGAGCCTGTCCAGGCCTGTAATGGGATTGCTTTACCTTTTTACTGCCACCACCACCACCACCACCACCACCACCACCACCACCACCACCACCACTACTACTACTACTACTACTACTACTACAATGACGACGATAACTCAATAATAAAACCGTGGATATGTCTGAAAAATTATGGACAAACCGGCCCCTGAACAAACAAGCTGTGCCCGGGGAGTTGACACTGCATTTACGCATACGCAAAGCCTGAAGAGTAATTCTTCATTTAATCAGCCAAGAAGAAAGCGCTTCTGTGAAATTCGTGCAACACCAGAAAAGCGAAAACGAGATTTATCACTATCTGTACCCTCCGTCCTCCCACCCACCACCCAACTCAACATCCTCTGCTTCCAATTTCTATGTTTCTTTACCATCCCATTTCCTCCTCATTTTCCTCTTCTCTGCTTCTTAACATCTCGGCTCTTTTAGTGTCTCAGATTTCTTTGAGGATCTTCCCTCACTTACGGAAACGTTTCCTTAACACGAACAGCCCTTTCACAAGGCTGACGATTTTGTAGCAACGCAACACCGGCTTCAAATTGATTACAGTGGCAATTCACACAGCAGAGCAGCTAATTCTAAACTGTTACATAGACATATATATAACATGATACGTGGAGCCTCGGTGGCGCAGTTGGTTGAGGAACTACGCTACAAACCGGCAGGTCGCGGGTTCGATTTTTTCATTGACATAATCCTTTCGGTCGCACTATGGCCCTGGGGTCGACTCAGCCTCTAACAGAAATGAGTACCAGGAATATTTCCTGGGGGGTAAAGGCGGCCGGTGCGTAGGGTTCACAACCTTACCACCTTCATGTGCCGATTGTCTATAAATCTGGGAGCCTCAACCTCCGGGAACCCTAAGGGCCTGTCCAGGCCTGTAATGGGATTGCTTTACCTTTACCTAATATGACAAGGTACATAGTGCCCAATTATATATCCATATATATGATCCACTTATAGAATATGTCTGTATTTCTGACTACTTAATGTCCAATGATGCGAAGATTGGTGAATAATGATTTGGAAAGAATGAGGGAGGAAGCAGTCCTTTCCAGATGGGAAAGTTTATCCCAGAAATTGTCTAGAGGAACTAAGGAAAAGTAACACGATAACAAACTGAACAATTCGTATTTTCATCACTAAGTATGATTCGAGTGATCAAAACAAGAATGCATGTGGCACGTATAGATGGAAAAAGTGGTGAATAAAAGATTTCGGTTGGGAAAGAGAACACTTGAAAGACCTAGGCATAGATGGGAGAAGCGTATTAAAGTGGAACTTCAAGAATATTTTCCACATTCTGTAGGACTCCTCTGGACGAGTGATCAGCCCGACACAGAGACCTCTACCTGACAACACACAACACTCACAAGAGACACACATCCATGCCCTCGGCTGGATTCGAACCCGCAATCCCGGGAAGCGAAGTCCGCAGTCCCACTCCTTACACGACGAGGTCACTGAGATTGTCCTTCAAGAATATGGGAGGTGTAAATTGGATTGATCTGGCTCAGGATATGGAAGGTGGCTGACTCTTGTGAATGCGGTAATGAACCTTCAGTTTTCATAAAATGTGCGGAATTTCTTGACTATATGAGGAACTGTTAGCTTCTCAGGAAGGACTCTGCCCCATGGAGGTGTTTGTTAGTCGCCTGTTTGGTTGGTTGCTTGCTTGGTTAATACAAAGACACTTTCCCTGAACTCCTGCTATCAGCTGTAACAATTAGATTTCTCATGACATACTGAGGAGTCTAGACTCCATTCATCTTTCGTAACTATTTTACCTTTCATGTAAAGGTTGACGGATGACGAGGAAGCCGGAAGTGACGAATGAACGACACACACACACACACACACACACACACACACACACACACACACACACACACACACACACACTTGTACCTAATCCATCATTCAGCTGCTACTTCAGCACAAAATATGAAAACGCAAGTCGTTCTCTGTGCGTTCTCTCATGATCGATCTGTTTCGATGTGATCCCGAGTTAAGGCATGACCTTTCAAAGATCTTCCTGTTATTTTCAGTAATATATATCGCACAATCCGCAATATACGGCGAAATATTTGGGGAAATAACGGCACCGAAAATTAGGTGTGAACTTACATGCGAGGGCTTACGTCATTTCCCAATAACACGTCAGGGACACGTAATTTCCTGGTAAATAACGACTTATAGGACATTCTACAGAATTCTTCTTTGCCATTCAATATCCCACGTATACGTGACAGGTTTGTTTTACATCTGCTTTTCTGAAATGTTATTAATGTTCTATAACAGTCTCTAAATTTTCTGAGTTTTTTTCTCCAAATAACCCAATGGGGAAGACGGGAGTCGTCTTTCATACGGGATCGTGATATATATGGACTCGCCAGAAGCGTAGTTCTGCCGTAAAGCAAACGTATTGGTGCCCGACGTTCTCACTGCACGTCTACTGGGATTAGGTGAAATGCTGTTAGCACATCATCCCAGCAGACTTTAAACTGAAGCAAAGCTTAAAAGCTGTGCTCTTCTGAGATGTTACGCAGCTTCGTGTGGTAATACTTTACCGACGTTTCGGGACAACGTATCAGTCCCATCTTCAAAGGTCAAGAAGTCCTTTTTTTCTTAGACTTCTTCACCCTAGAATATGGGACTGATACGTTTTCCCGAAACGTCGGTACAGTATTATCACCCTTACCTTGCGTACAATCCCAGAAGAGTGCAGATCTCATGTGCATCGAGGTGGACGACTGAAATCACGTGAAGCAAACCTCGTTTGTGACTTCTATATCAGATAAACTGTACTCACACAGGTATTAGCTACTCAGTTCTTCTCATTGTAGGTATTGGATTTTCGTTCCCAATAGTGTAAAAGCCGGATTTCGTATCACGACGTGTTTTCCCTATTCAAACTTACTTTATCACAGTATATGTATGAGTCCTTATTGAAACATCTGTATCGCCATATGTGTGACTATATTCAAATTTTAACCAGGCTACATGTTTCAGTCATTTGAAGAAAAGGGAAATGTGTGTTATTTAACTCTTTGAAGGCAAAGACTAATCCGAATTACATTTAAAGGTTCCGCTCGTACTGTGCAGTAAACATATGCCCTGTCGGTTATAAAAACCAATCAGCTAATGCAGTGGAGGGAAAAAAAGGTCGCTGTTTTTCTGACATCCATACAAAACACATAAATACACTGTGTGGGCAGAACGTGACATTTAAAGACCCAGTCCGTACCGCGCAGTAAACACTCCGTCTCTGTTATAAAAACCAATCAGTTAATGCTGTGTAGGGAAATAACCGCTGTTTGTTCTGAGATCCACACAAAACACATAAATACACTGTGTGGGCAGAACGTGGAAGAACGTGGAATTTAAAGACCCAGTCCGTACCGCGCAGCAAACACTCCGTCTCTGTTATAAAAACCAGTCAGTTAATGCTGTATAGGGAAATAATCGCTGTTTGTTCTGAGAGCCATACAAAACACATAAATACACTGTGTGGGCAGAACGTGGAATTTTGAATACGCTAAACCTAGTGTTAACTATGTGAAATAAAATGCTTCAAGGTGTTGTACAGGCTGTGAGTTACCGAAGTTTATATAGCGCCCGTAAACAGATAAATGAGTATACAGCATTTTTTGAAGAATAATAATAAGGGACACCCAAGTACTGGAAGAAAAACCTCTATCGGTGCCAATTTTGTCAGAAGGAATCGCACCCGACCCGGCCTCGGATAGAACATGGTCTTCCGCAGGAAGAGGTCGACAACTATCTACCAGAGACATGGCACTTCCTGACAGTCTTTGTATGACTGTAATTACAATTACACGAATTTTCATAGAATAGGAAGCAAACCTAGAGGTTCTCTCCCATTTTTATCTTCGACTTCTGATTTCGAAGTGAAATTTTGCCGCAGTTGTTCGTTGTCCCATCCTGCCTAACACAGGGAGTTGGCCACCTGATTTTCTTTCTCAGTAACACTCTATAAAACAATTTTGTTATAATTATATAATCACATTTATCATTTACAAACCCATAAATTTATACTGCTATTCAGGTAATGTTCCGTGACACAAACCCATATTACCCTTTAAAGACGAAGCATATCTGTTGTATATAAGGACTCAGTGCGTACCGCGCTGTAAACACTCTCCACTTCGGTTATAAACACCAGTCTCTTAATGTTTTATAAGGCAAAAGTTGCTGTTTGTTCTGAGATCCGTACAAAACACATAAACGCAATGTGGGCACCACGTAGAACTTTTTACTTTTAAACCTGGTGGTACCTAAAGTTACCGCTAGGCTTTAAAAGGTTAACTTTCTGAAATCTTTTACAGAAGATAATATTTAATGGGTTTTATGCGCGTGTTGTCATTTGTTGATGTTTGGAAATGTCTCTTGAAGGTATCAACAGCACTTTAATTGAAAACCACTTAATTTTTCCGGGATATGACGCCGTGTACATTGGTGATTATTG